>JBAMJV010007641.1:0-23468 GCA_037951105.1 Echinarachnius parma
ATAACACCCTCTAAATTTAATCATGAATGTATTTAGAAAGCAAATAAATTGTATAACCTAAATTAAATATGAAGTGCGCGCAGCACACGAAATGTGGAAACAGTAGTGTTTATTATTTGAATATCTCCCAAATATCTTACTATATAAAATAATGATTTGTTTGAGATTTATAACTAATGAAATGTATGTATGGGATTCTAACAAACACTATCGTTTACAGCGTTGTCGGACTGATTGGGGGGGGGGGGGGGGGGGGGGGGGGTGGGACGCTACTTATTTGGAGGGCACACCTCTTGTATTTCTTTATTTCTAATAACAAATCCCCTTTTGTTTCTCATTGTTTTTGTACTCCCAGTAGCAACGCCACTGACTTCATCGAACAAACTGTACCGTGAGGCCACCGTAGATGTGATTGAGTAGCTCGTAGGCGGCGCTATACCCACAATCATTGATGTATGGACTGCCTTTGTAGCCACAGGGGTTCCCATAGCCGTCCGTTACCTACCGACACAAACAAAATCCATTTAAAATTTAAGTACATTTGAAAATGATTTGTATATGTTTCATAAGTCATCTTAAGGCATGTGTATCGTGATGTAAAGTTATACATTCTGATAAAAACTGCCCAGTTTGAAATTTTAAATAATAGGTTTCATGCATGATTATGCTTAATACTGTGGCGGAAGCCAGACTGGTTCTACAACACTCCATATTTTTAAGAGAATGTAAAGATGAAAACGCTGTGAGCAGTCAGTTAGCCTCCCAGGAATATGCATTCGTGATTGATTTGTTTGTCCACGTTTTCAACAAACAAAAAATTGGACTACAAATGTTGATGATGCAAATGTTGCTTATACTTTATCTATACTTCGCACAAAAAGTTCCGCAATCGAGGTTTGCGCATTACTAACTTTTCTATTAGGTTATTACCATTCATAAATTTGGTATCATTGGAATCCGTGAATTCTCTCCTTTACATTGATATAACATTTGCTATGAGTATTTTGTCATGGAATGTGCATTGCATCCAAATGTAAGGCAAAGTCAAAAGTGAAATGTTGCAAAATGCACTAATTTTGTCAACAAAGGGCCTTCCTTTTGTTTGAAGATTAAAACGTGGCTTGAATGCATGACCACCTCACCCCCATTCAAGCCAAGGAAGGCACACTGTTGACCAAATTAGTGCATTTTGCAACATTCCACTTTTGACTTGTATTTGGATGCAATGCACATTCGATGATAAAATATTCATAGCAAATTTGATATCAATATAAAGGGGAGAATTCACGCTTTCCAATGATACCAAATATATGAATGGTAATAGCGTAATAGAAAAGTTATTAATGCGCAAACCTCGATTGCGGAACTTTTTGTGCGAAGTATATTACTAAATTTATGCAAGTTTATATCAAATGTTTTCCTATTCAGACATGTGTCTCAAGAAAGTTTAAGTAAAAACCATGGTTCACAGGTGCTTTACATAAATCATATCCCAAAAAGTCAACTTTATAAGAAATATTTGAAGAATAAGTCTGATTATAGAAAGAAAAGCTGTATGATAAATTTAGGAAAAAAAAGTGACAGAAGAAATTAAAAGGCCAAACAGAAGTTTGTTAAGAATAAATTTACGCAAGCAGCAGGAAACATGAAAAAGGTTTTGACTGTTATAAATGACTTATTGGGCACAAAAGCAAATATAAATGTATTACCTAACACTATGAAGTGCAATAATCAAACTTTTAATGGGGAAGATGCAATTGGTAATGTGTTTAATAATTATTTTATTGATATTATTGATATTATTATCCATATTGCTATTGCCACTAGCTTCTTCTTGTCTTGTGAACCAACTTGTAATTACTAATAATATGTCATATGTTTAACGAATTGAGTTAGGGGCCTTTTTTAAACCATGCACACCGAAGGAGATTATTGATATAGTGTATACATTTAAGTCTGGAAAAGTCCTGGTCATGATGGAACAGATGGTACAATTACGAAGAAGGTTATTAATCAAAGCTTTCGAATCATATGATTAGACCATTATGGTTAGTAAAGCTTCAACATCATGAAATTAGAGGAGCTCTTTTACACTGGTTTCAAAGTTATTTATTTGACCGTAAGCAGTATGTGAATATAAGTGAAACAGTATCCTAGTTATTAACCGTAGAATGTGGAGTGCCGCAATGCTCAATCCTTGGCCTGTTATTGTTTGTATTGTACATCAATGATATTGAAAATGTTTCTGATAAATTACACTTGATTTTGTTTGCAGATAACTCCAGTGTGTTCATGTCCCATAGCTATGTTGATATCCTCCAACATACTTTCAATTTGGAAATCGAAATAATAATAGATTGGTTGAACAACAATAAACTTGTGCTTATTCTAAATAAAACAAATTTTGTGTTATTCTCAGATAAATTTATTTTTAAATGAAAATGTTTTGATCAAAGTTAAAGATATTTTGATTACAAACACTTTCATTTGTAACTATAACTTTATATTTTCATTGTAATCGTTTCATTGTATGTTGCTTTGTTAAAGTGTTGAATACATTTTGAATTTAATTGAAATTGAAACGATTATAAATCATACAATAAACAAATCATGAACATAGTTACTTTCATATAAGGAGTAGAAAGAAATTAATAAGGGCCTAAAGTGTTCACGAACCATAGCATGTTCAGCAGGGATGTCGTACACTGCTTTGATGTCACTGGGCGACATAAAGTAGCTGTAATATATCTCTGCAGCCTCCGACACAGCTGTTAACGAAACAAAACAATGATGCAATGGAACGATATTTTGTAACTAATATTTGGAAACTAATACATTTGGAAGCTGATATATTTGGAAATATATTATGCAAACATATTTCGATGATAATTGTATTTGCTCCATTGTCCGTTTTACTTTTTATTAAATTCAATTACCGCACTTCATTGTAATTTGACTAACGCAGCTGTGCATACAACACAAATAATGCAATGGCATACGATATTTTGAAATCAATTTTGGTATCATTTTTCGAAGATAATTTTATTTGCTCGATTTTATTTGTCTGTTTTAATTTAATTTAATCCTGCACACTTCATATAAATGTTACTGGTAAATTGTTACGTTAACCATTGTTATAAATTAGTTCATACTACAATTAGGTCAGCACGGTCAGAGAAAAACATCATGTGCATTAATACGTCTAAGTCCAAACATATTTTTGATTTAAATTTGTCAAAATTTAAACGGTTACGGTATTTTCATTTTTTGAAAAATAGTACATTATATTCTGCTTCCAAATGATTTAATGCTCTTCCACAAGAAACAAGCTTAATTAACTCTTTAAAGCTATTCTCCAGTGCAATAACACAAATTTCATTTGACAATCAGTAAATTGGATCTGATTATGCTTTAAAAACAGCACATTATTTCATCTGAATAATTGTTAATACATGTATTGCATTTTACTTTAGTATGTATATATGTTCTTTATGTAGTTTAGATTAAGTTTAAATTGTGTATTCCTTGTTCTGTTATGTATCACTTTTAAAATGTTTGATGTTTTGTTTCTGTAAATATGTGTCACGGCCTTGCTGAAAAGCAGCTTTTTAGCTGATAGCAGGCTTTTTACCGTGAATAAATAAATAAACTCAACTCAACTCAACTCAAAAGGTCTCATTCTGCATTTTCGTTGATGAGTTCGAAGAAGATGGTAAATATAAAGGTTACGTATTCAATAGAAAAGACAGGCCATAACCTAAAGTGTTACGATTAATCGTACGACTAATCAATTATCGCAATAATTCTCATACGATCAAAGGAATAATCATACATTTATGTTACTGGCCCTGGTGTGACTACTGAACCGTCCCCAACAACATTGGTCACAAGCTTCGACTCTTACCCGGCACGACAGTCGTATCCTGGGATCCGCTGAAGATGTAGACTTTACTGTTAGCGAGGTTGCTCGTCGCGTCTATGGTCCCTGTAGCGTAGGCGTAGTTTGTGGCCGTTGTAGCCAGGTAATCCACGTTGATATTCCCCGTGGCTATGCAATCAGTCCACACTTTGAAAGAGCTTCCCTGTGCGCAGTAATAGGGACCTTCAACATCAAATTGAAAACAAATATAACGATTTTAAATGGTTAAAATAAAACACGGAGTAGATGTATATCTTGTATTGCGGCCCCAAGGACAATAGGGACGATACGATGAGTGATATTACATGAACTTTTCAATAATTGTTCTCTTAATAAGAAAATTGTGTTTTTTAACGAAAAATCATCTTTATAAGAGAATTTTGGAAAACACAAACCTGTTCCATGTTGTATTGATAATACAAAAACAACACGATATGATAGAACCGCAAGGGCTGTAAGAAAGCTTAGTGGAATTTAGTACAGCCCTGTAATATTCATTCAATTATGCAGTCATTTCCACGTAAAATAAACAAACAAATATTCATCTGCGTTCGCCCCCACTTAATTGCCAAATTAATATTGATCATTATTTTTAGTTAAGCAGACATTGTCATAAACAAAATAAAACATATTAAATTCAATTTTAATTCGTTTATTTAACCATAAAATGAATATACTGTACACGTTCATTATACAAATGAGTTTTCATCATAAATAACATGATATGGTAAGGTTATCTTTAGAAGCAGGTTGCTTGTATAGGACGGGCCTTCACAAGTTAACATGGTTAAGTTGCACATAATTGATCAAATTTAAATGCTCTAAAATAATATGATCCAAACACACATACATGCATGCATTCACTAAAAATCCTCCGACAGGTAGATTTTAACTTTAAAGAACCTCTTCGTCGCTTCTATTGTGCAAATAATTTACACCGTGCGCAATGCGTTTACAAGATGGCACCTGGCGTTTAACACAAACACCCACAAACACACCCACACACACACACACACATGCACACACACACAAATAAACAAAACAACAATATTCAACATGTTGAATGTAAGTTGATGTAATTCTCACCTCCAGCTATCAGTCCTGCGCCCATGATGGAAGCCGAGTATGCCACGTGCATTTGACCCGCCATGTAGGCACCCGCTGATACACCACTGACAGACACCATGTCACTACGGGCTCCGAAATTTTCTAATAGAAAGGTACAATACAGTGTGTCTCAGAAAAAACCCAGATGTTTAGAATATAATGTTTATATTTTGATAATGGAAGATATTCAAATTCTTAATCTATTAAAGGGAGAGATCCACTTTTGCAAGCCAAAATTCAAAAGTTGCGAGGTTATTGTCTTATATGAAAGGAAATGTCATTTAATAGCATGCCTGAACAAATTTGGGCTTGAAATCTCTTTTTCGTGGAGTTATAGACCTAAAACTGAATAAACTGAGGGACGTCGGTTAATTAGGTACATACGTATTTTCGGCCGGTGAGTAAGTTTGTACATAGATTTCACGGAGTGCCAGATCGGTGTGCATGACCCCTACGTGACCCTCGCTAGCTACGTGACTCGCGCATAAGTACTAATGTGTGAGCGTTTACCAAGCAAAATACCCAAACATCGTTTAAACTGACTACATGTAATTATATATTCTTTCTTTTTGAGATCTTTTTCTGTGACATACGTTAACAAATGTCGGCTTCACAATACCTTTACGAGAATTAGTACTATATTGTTGTAATATTATGCTAAATCAGTTGAACTCCTTTATTGACCGATATAGGCTCTTTGCAATTTGCGCTATATAAATGTCTATTATTATTATTATTATTATTATATAGTTTAAATGGAGGGACGCATTCGTTTTTCATTCGTAGAATCCAAATTAGAGGGCTGTTCGCTCTGATTTTTGTTTTGCGTGTTACATTGATCCCCATCCGTCAACTGAAAGCTGTTCAGACGTTTTGTAAAAGTGGACCTGTCCCTTTAAACACCTTAAAAACAAAACATACAATGCATATTTCAAGTGATACTATGCGCAAAAGTGTTTGACATCAAAAGAAACGCAAAGGCTTATGAAATTGCTTCCAATAAACAACAAATACAAAAACATTAACATATTACACAGAAGGTTAACATATTTCGAAAGTGAAATTTTTCATTGTAATCATTCGCATTACACACTAACTCCTGCATTAACGAATAACGAAAATCAGAGACGGTACTGTTAAAACCTATTTTCTTGAAATAAGTGTATGACATGCTAATACTTTTTTTCAACCGAGCATAATGAACCAAAATGAAGACTAATAATATTAAAATGTCTTTCTTTATGCTCGCACAGAACATTCCCCATATAATTAAATGAGTCAAGCATGATCTGGATTAGGCCACCTGATGGGACTGGGCCTGAGGTTAGAAATGACACCGTAGCGTACGCACGCACTTCTGTGGTAGCTCCCGCCAACTCGAGATAATGTGATATATACACCGTGATATGTGATATATTATATACACCGGTCATATGAATACTTAAGTGGAAGCCTTCAACATTCGTCAACTAAAAGGGATGAACGCCTATAATCTGAGAAACCAACCGCCACAGAAGAGATCAAAATATACCAGCTCAACGATGCCTTCTAACTCAACGCCGAGTCCAAAAACGCCAAAGTTACAGAACATTAAAGGTCCGAACGCCGCACTAAAGCAGTCTGACACCCCGACTGCCCGCTCCGCTCACGCCACTAGCTCAGGCGTTGACAAAGAGACATTTACAGCGGCAATTGGTGAGCTCAAAAGTTTGTTTTCGAACCTCTCGTTACAACTTAACACTAAGCTGGACCACGCACTTATTGAATTGAGCACGATTAAGCGAGACTTGTTGGACACTAAACAAAAAGTGGCCGACCTTGAAACAAGCGCGAGCTTCACAGCAGACAAGATCTCGCATATCGAAAAGGAGGAATTGCCAAAAATTCAAGATAAACTACAAAAAGCGACAGAGGAGCTTGAGGATAAACTTCTCATACTCGAAATCCACAACCGTAAGCAAAATCTCCTATTCTACGGCATTCCACACACCCGAGACGAGGACGTGATGTCGACTTCGCGGGACATAATCAGCCGCTTCCTGAACGTCACCTCCGAAGAAGCTGCTGAGATTCCCATCGTCAACGCACACCGGTTGCCGACATCGAGACAGGGTAACCATCAACAACCAGGACAGAGGGAGGCCGCCCCAGATCCTATCATCATCCGTTTCGGCTCCATGACGGACCGGGATCGACTTCTCCACGCGTACGAGGGTGAGCTCCGCCGACCAAGGGCCAGAGGGTTTGGGCAGCAAGCCACGCCTGAGCCAGCAGACCGCGATCCCACCCTCCGCCGCGTTAGCATACGTACAGACTTGCCCGCCAAGCTCAAGCGCGAACGATCCCGCCTGGCGGGGGTCGCATACCAGCTACGACGGGAGCAGAACCTATCCACCAGAATTAAAGTATACGGGGCAAAGGTTCTTCTTCAAACGAGGAAGAAGGTGCCAGCAGGTGCCCCCTATGCCCCATGGAACACCTGGACCGAATAATCATATCATCTGAAACAAAGGCAAGTTCGTCTGACATTAACTTTATTGTGAACCAAAACTCTATACGTCTGACATTAACTTTATTGTGAACCATAACTCTATACATCTTTAGTCCGGAATTATATCTGTGAAATTATGTAGCGTCTCTCAATATCTGACAATTATTATATCACATCGGTGTCCAAGTATGGCATCTTTGGTATGCATTTTATTCTCGAAAATAATAAAAATGTACATATGATAAAAGTATATACATGATTTGTATAAATTAATGTTATTATGATCTTCTCCTATATTTAGATGTTTCTAATAACAGCCAAAGAACCAGTTCATAATTATGAAATACGTTCTACCTCGCTCAAGGAACATAATCATGTTTTTTCATTTTTATACTAAAATATACACTTTATTCCTGAAGTGTACAAGTTGTGTTATTTATTTACTTTAAAGTACTCATTTAGGTCAATTCGTCCTTACGATGTTAAAATAGAAAGATGTTTTGCTTGATTCACTGATTAACGTAAAACTCCCTTTTTTCACATAGCCTACATAATAGCATTCCCTCCGCCGCGAAGGACCTGATTTGTTAGCTAATTTATGTGTGTAACATGGGCTTTTTCTTTTCCTATTTTATTGATATAATGACCGTAGAATTCAGAGTTGCATTTCTTTTTTAGTGACTGGGCGCACAAAGTCCTCGAAAGTAACAAGAATAACCTTATTTAGAAAACAAGTTAATGACCCATCTAGGCTTGTATTTTACCCAATCTAATCCTCTTCCATTCATAGCTTAAACTTTTTTGACAGTTTATGTGAATTGTATTGATGACACACTTTGGTCAACTCACCCTTACTGTGCTTACGTTGTTCTTTATATAGAACGTGCTATCGCTTGATTCACTCATAAATGTAAACTACTTTTTTGTATTCTGTTCCTATATATTAGTACTTCGCAAACAAGAAATGACCCATTTAGGCTTGTGTTATACTAATGTAATCCTCTTCCCTCCCTAGCTTATACCTTTGGACAGCCTAGTTGAATTGCATAGACTTTTTTTCTTTTTTTTTTCTCTCTTTCTCTCTTTATCTTTGATGAAGAGTAGATCCAAAGAAACTAAAAGAGTTGGAGTCAATCTATTATGTTATCTTTTGTCCTATCTCAACTTTTAGAATATAATGGTCAATTCACGTGAATCAATACACGGTTGTCTCTTTGTTTAAGTTTTTGTTGTATTTGTGTTTTTGTTCCCAATTTCTAACTCAAAGGTGACCTATAAGTCGTTTTGTCGTTTTTTTTTTTTTTTTTTTTTTTTTTTTTTTAAAGTTTATTCACGTAATGCTCGTATAGGAATTTGCTTATTCTATGCACTATTATTTATTAGTATGTTGCATGATGCATTCTACATTTTGAATATTTGATATTGCCCCTTCGGTTCTCTCATCTATGATTATTATAATTCAAACTTTATTACAATCAGTATTTTGAATGGAATTTGTATTATTATAATAATCGCAAAATCACCATTTAATATCAAGTATTGTTCGTTTATTAACTGACTATAGATATTTATTTATTATAATTTGCCTAAAGACTCAGATTGTATTACACTTACTTTTTATATTCATGCAAATTACTGTATACACTTTAAACCAATCACAATTTATATGACTTCTTTACTCATGTAATGGTGTTTATTCTTCGGTCTGTTCCCCCCCCCCCTTTCGTGCTCCCTATTCTCCCCAATATGTCCATCACTTTACGCTCCGATAACTGGCTATACAGGCCATTATTCAACTTTTCCACAATACTCGCTTCCAAATCATTCACTCCTCTTTCTGGTGTATATACGATTCTTTACACTAACTTAACTCATGGGAATCTACCACAGCTCTACGATGATCCCCACATTCATCATGTCGTTCTTTCGACCAACAGGGAGGCTTAATCCAAGTCTCACTGATTCCATGGACGATTTCCGCACCATGGACTATTGTTGTTGTTGTTCTCGTGTAATGTTTAGTGTTTTGTATTCATGTTCTTGTATGTCTGTAAGCTCCTGTAATTGTATCCTTTCTCGTACTGTATACCATTCCTCACTCTTCCTCATGTCTAATCCTATCCTCTGTTTCTGTTTCTGTTTCTATTCATTGTCATTCCTCTTTGGGTCCCGTGTTTTCGCTATGCAGGTATACTCGCAGGTTTCTCCGGATCAGGGCGACGGTCATGCTCATGCACATACGCATACTTTAAATTGTTTTAATGACACAATCTAATGACTTTGCTTTTAATTTGTTGAATGAAGATGAGCTTTTTGATTCATTTTATGATGATTCTGATACACAACAAAGAATAAACAACTTTGATTTTGATAGTAATGTTGCCGAAGAAATTAATGAGCTCATAAATGATACTGATTTTAATAATGGCAATGTTATACAATATCCTTCCTCTAAATATATAACAGAACAACAATTTAAATCCTTAGAACAATTAGAAGATACATTTTCTCTTCTTCATTTAAATATAAGAAGTATTAATAAAAACTTTGAAAATTTTCGTGTACTCTTAGAGGGCTCTTCACAGAATGGCTTTTCAGTCATTGGACTTACGGAAACTTGGCTATCTTATGGCACAAACACATTATACGCCCTTTCAGGATATGATTTTATAGATAATAGTAGATTGAATAGAACAGGTGGTGGGGTTGGTTTCTATATTAAACAAAATCTTGATTATTTTATTCATAATGATTTAAACTCTATGACAGAGTTTGTTGAATCTTTATTTATAGAAATGAAACAAGGGGATGACAAAAATATACTAATTGGAGTAATTTATAGACCCCCAAACTCTAATATAAATGACTTTATGGTATATATGCAAGATTTAATTAATTCACCCGCTTTAAGAAACAAGGAGTGCTATTTTGTTGGAGACTTTAATATAGATTTATCACAATGTAATACACTAAATATTCCTCAAGATTTCTTAAATATAATGTTGACTGCGTCTTTCTTGCCCCTCATTTCAAAACCTACCCGTGTAACTCAACGCTCAGCAACCCTCATTGATAATATATTTTGTAACGTTACTCCCCTACCTGAGTCGGGTATAGTTTTATCGGACATATCCGATCACTATCCCATTTATACAACATTTCCCTTTAAACATAAACATAATAGGAAAGTAAGAAATGAAAGTAAACGTAAAACAACCCCCGAAAATGTATCTAGACTCAAGGAAGCTCTCAGTGATGCAGATTGGTCAGAAGTTTATAACATAGAAGATACTAATCAATCATATGAGGTCTTTATGCAAACTTTGAACTCATATCTAGATCAATATATTCCTTTAACAAAAGTTAAATTAGGGCAGTATAAAAAAAAACCCAGACTTCCTTGGGTTTCAAAAACGTTATTACGGTCTATAAACCGAAAGAATAATTTATATTATATAAACAAATTAAAACGCACCGAGACTTCCCGTTTAAAATATACAACTTATAAAAATACATTAATTAAAATATTGCGCGCAGAAAAAAGGAAATATTATATGAATCAATTAAATTTGTTTAAATATGACATGCGTAATACGTGGAGAATTATTAATAACGCTATGAATAATTTGAAGCAGCAACATAATATTACTAAAATAAATTATAATAATGTAGAAATTGATGATGATAAACTGATTCCTAACGTATTTAATACGCATTTTTCGCAGATTGGCCAGAACCTTGCTCAATCTATTCCAACTGCAAACAAAGAATTTTTTGAATATTTAGGTCCCTCAAATAATAATTCATTATTTTTGAACCCTATTGTCCGCTCCGAACTGATTGATTTAGTAAACCAAATGCAAAGTAAAAAGAGCGCTGGACACGATGGTATTGATAATGTGCTGTTAAAAAATATTATAATGTTTATAGTTGATCCCTTAGTACATATATTTAATTTATCTTTAATACACGGGGTAGTTCCTAATAGTATGAAAATAGCCAAAGTTATTCCAATTTATAAAAAGGGAGATAAAACAGATATGAATAACTATAGACCAATATCATTATTAACAACCTTTTCTAAATTATTAGAAAAAATTATGTATATTAGAACTTTAGACTTTTTGAATAGGAATACAATTTTCTCTAAATTTCAATTTGGATTTAGAAAAAAACACAGTACAACTCATGCTTTATTAACATTTATTGATAAAGTATATAAAGCCATAGATAATTATTCACACACGATAGGAGTTTTTCTAGACTTCTCTAAGGCGTTCGATACTGTTGATTATAATATACTCTTTTATAAATTACATCATTATGGAATAAGGGGTACGACATTGGATTGGTTCAAAAGTTATCTCTCAAACCGCGAGCAATTTGTTTCTTTAAATAGCCACAGATCTAATTTGCAACCATTAAGCTGCGGCGTCCCACAAGGAAGCCTTCTTGGGCCTTTACTATTTATTATATATATAAATGACTTTCAGAACTCCTCTGAATGCCTCTCATTTATTTTATTTGCTGACGATTCTAATGTATTTTTATCTCATTCTGACCCAAATGTTTTAGTTAATTATATGAATTTAGAATTGAAAAAAATACATGATTGGATAAATGCAAATAAATTATCACTTAATTTACAAAAAACTAAATACATGCTATTTAGTAATACTATAAAGCATTTACCCGACAATATTGTATTTAATAATTATATTATTGAACAAGTTATAACAATCAAATTTCTTGGAGTAACTGTAGACGACAAACTTTCTTGGGCTCCCCACATTAATAATATAAGTCGAGTGATTTCCCGAAATATTGGAGTATTGAATAAACTAAAATATTATTTTCCAACTTCAACTTTGATTACGCTATATTATACTCTAATATTACCTTACTTGAATTATGGAATACTTTTATGGGGCAACACACATTCTACGTATTTAGATAAAGTTTTACTTCTTCAAAAGAAAGCGCTGCGAGTTATTTTTAATGTCTCATTTCGAGCCCACACAAATGAACTTTTTAAAGATAATAATATTCTCAAAATTCAAGATCTTTATAGTTATCAATTAGGACAATGTATGTATAACTTTAATATTGGTAATCAACCTGACGTATTTAAGCATATGTTTATTAAAAATAACACCATACATCGTTATAAAACGCGTAACTCCGAAGCATATCATTTACCTCTAATTAGAACTCACTTAGCGAAATCAAATATAACATTTAGTGGTCCCAAGTTTTGGAATAATTTGAATGATTTAATAAAAGACTCCCCTAGCCTCAATCAGTTTAAAACTAAACTAAAACAACACTTATTATGTTCGTATTTAATAGAATAGGCTCATTCATAATATAAAAGGAAAATAAATCAATTAAATTTAATTAAATTATATTATATTAAATAGAATTGAACTCACATGATATAGTGTGTACTAGTGCCCTGACCTGGTCAACATTGCGGATTACCTTGGTTGGCGAGATTACTGATCCATATTTTCTATGTCATTGTCTTTTACTTTCTTTCCTCTACAACTCTTTACCTCCAAATTTTCTTTTTCTTTCTCCTTGTTTTTTTTTTTTCTTTTTTTTTCTTTCTTTTTTTCTTCTTTTTTTCCCCCCTTCTTTTTTGGTTTCATTCTAAGTAGTAGTTTTCATTGGTTGTAGGTATACATTTTTTTTTTTTTTTTTTTTTTTTAAATTTAACATCATAGGGGAGACTCTCTTGTAGTATTATTATTATTACTAGTAGTAGTAATAGTAGTAGTAGTAGTAGTAGTAGTAGTATTAGTACATCTAGTAGTTTAAGGTAATGTAAGAGTAACTCTTGAGGGCGCTGCACACTACAAGCTTTGCTTTTTAGCAGCGCCCTCCATTTTCAACAATTATTATTTATTACTGACTTGTATTGTGTATATTATGTATTTCATGACTTCTGTAAGAATATTTTTTGTCAGTGTATCATTTTGTAAATTATAAATTATACTTTTGTTGAAAATGAAATTAAATGAAATGAAAAAAAAAATGAAATGTAATGATAACATAATTAATACATATGTCTTTATACTGTAAAGTATAATGCGTCTCGGAATAGAATTTCTAGATTGATAGCGCAATATAAATGCTGGGGGTGTTTCACAAAGATCCTAAGTTGAACGTAACGCTAAGTAGGACTTAAAACGTATAGTAAGCCATTTATAGCCTTGGAATAAAATATACGTATTTTATACTTGTTATAAATGTTACATTAAGAACATGAAAACTCCTTGATAATAGAAACTATTCATGAATTTAATCAACATTTTGTATGCCTTTTAAAAGAACTGTTACAAACAAAATTCAAAGAAACTAACGGCTTTCCACAATGTTTAAGTCCCACTAAGAGTTAAGTTAAACTTAGGATCTTTGTGAAACACCCCCCCCCCCCCCCGGTCTATTATTAAATGTATTATTATAATTAATATTATTATTTAAAATAAGTGCACGTAAACTACGTAGCTTGCCTTACTATGCATTACACACACGTATTTGTTTTGGCGGTGTTGCTAATCTGTTTCTGGAATTGACAATTCAGGTTGACTGTATTTGGTGCTGTGAACGATATAATAGGTGTTCACAAAAAAAGGATTTTTCCAAACATGTATACATTCTAACAAACTTTTTCATAGATCAAAGATCAAATCAAATACGTTTATTTCATTTTTCTCAGAACATAATACATGTATAACAAAATATTGATTTACAATTCAGTACACAATATAATAGAACAGAGTGGGCCTATACAGCAATATATTATATTATGCAATAACATATAGAAATAGATTTTAAGCAAACAAAATAAGCAAACTTTTTTTATTTATTTGTTTTTATATTATTGACTGAAAAAGAAAAATGGATAGAGTGATTTACTCCTTCACTTTGGTTTCGTTAAATCTTAGACACAATCAATAAGCTGATTAATAAAAGATTCGAGGAAAAGAATAAGGGGAGGATGAAATTATGACACAACCATGCATAACTGGTGGACTATAAATTAAAATGAAAATGGGAATAATATCCATAAAAAGGAATCACTCCTCAGTTGCCAAGCCAAACATTTCAATAATACATTTAAGAGGAAAAATGAAGCTAGGAATAATTAAAGTTACCAAGAGGTGGGGCTGCGTTGACCATCGCCACTCCAAGGCAGCAAAGAAGCATGTAGACAATTGTGGTAGACATCGTGCCTTTTTCTGGTGGTCTGTTGGTAGCGAGAGGTAGATGGCTAATGAAGTGAAGTGGAGGCTTTGAGCCTACTTTATCAACGCTTGCTCATGTTCAACCATACCATTTTCGCTACTGACACAGCTGTTGCTTTGTCACGGCACCTCAAAATGCCTCATATTTTGCAATTTTGTGTGAACACTGAACATGAAAGCTGGAATATCCTTAAAAAAACAGATTTGCTTCCAGTATTTAACAAACTGTATATCATACAATGCAAAATATCAACGTTTGTCTCATGTTCAATGCCATTTGTATCTATTGACACTTGGTCCGTTAATAACTCTTCAAAAACAAACACAGATGTCTAGAACCCTTGCACCACACACTCAATTGTGCACGACATATTGAATTTGAATTGATTGATTTACTGATTGATTAATTGATTCATTCATTCATTCGTGCATTCATTCATTCATTCATTCATCCATCCATCAATCAATCCAACCATTCATTCATTCATCCATCCATCCATCAATCCAACCATGTATTCATTCATTCATCCATCCATCCATCAATCCAACCATTTATTCATTCATTCATTCATTCATTCTTTCATCCATCCATCAATCCAACCATTCATTCATTCATTCATTCATCCATCCATCAATCAATCCAACCATTCATTCATTCATTCATTCATTCATTCATTCATTCATTCATTCATTCATTCATTCATTCATTCATTCATCCATCCATCCATCAATCCAACCATTCATTCATTCATTAATTCATCCATCCATCCATCAATCCAACCATTCATTCATTCATTCATTCATTCATTCATTCATTCATTCATTCATTCATTCATTCATTCATTCGTTCATTCGTTCATTCGATCATTCGTTCATTCGTTCATTCATCCATTCATTCATTCATTCATTCATTCATTTATCCATCCATTCATTCATCCATTCATTCATTCATTCATTCATTCATTCGTTCGTTCGTTCGTTCGTTCGTTCGTTCGTTCGTTCGTTCGTTCGTTCGTTCGTTCGTTCGTTCGTTCGTTCGTTCGTTCGTTCGTTCGTTCATTCATTCATTCATTCATTCATTCATTAATTCGTTCGTTCGTTCGTTCGTTCGTTCGTTCGTTCGTTCGTTCGTTCGTTCGTTCTTTCGTTCGTTCATTCATTCATTCATTCGTTCGTTCGTACGTTCGTTCGTTCGTTCGTTCGTTCGTTCGTTCATCCATTCATTTGTTCGTTCGTTCGTTTGTTACTTATTTCCTTCCTCCTTTCCTTCTTCCATTTTTAAATGTATTTAATAATTGCGTTTGTATGTGTATTTATGTATACGTTAATGTATAAATTTACATATGGTATTCATTTATTTCATAATGTGTCTATCCAATAATTCAATCATTAATACATTCAATTATCTTAATTCAATCATTCACCCATGGCCCATCCATCCATTTATGTATAATATTTCCCTTCTTTCATGTATTAATTAATTAATTTGTTATTCCAACTACATGCAGTGACCTAAATCAGCTTAACCAGTCGGTTTACAATCCATTCTATATAAGTGTGGATATACACATATTATATACACGTATTATGACTACAATTAATGAGTAACCATACACTTCAGGGTTTAGGGTAAAACACGATACAACATTTATTATTGTACTATTAAACAATATATGCAAATATGTTGTTGTATGTGCCAGGGCTGCACGTCACATGCCTTGTATAATAGAATCACAAAACCTTATTTGTTTTGTATCATATTATGCAAAGAGTGAAATCATTGTAATATCTAGTACGTGCATGCAAGAAGGTCTAGCAATTATACAAAAAATTTTATGAAGGCTATACAGTGTACTCAACGAAACTGCTTATTGATCATGCTACTAGAATGTAGAATTTGCTGTGAACTGCTTATGTCCGCTAAAAAAGGCAAGAGTAATAATTTTTAAAAAATGGTATATCTGCCTAATATAGACGAAGGATCTCGGCTGCATTGACTTACACTAGTTCATCAGTAGGCTACATAGTCATCTACTCATAGACCAGGGCCCCGTTGCAGAAAGAGATACAATCGAGTGTAAGTTACAATTAATAGTAAGTAAGATCATGTGTTCCAAATGCGCGAATCTGATTGGTTGAAACGCGGTAAGTTTCTGAATTACAACCAATTGTAACGACACTGGGGCCCATGAGGTATTGTACTGATGATGAGGAACATGCAACAGTTTACAATGTAGGTATTTGTGGCACTTTCTCTTCATTCCATTCGACACGTGTTTTAACCAGTTACTACGGAAATAGTGTAATTCTCATTATTTAGCGTTGTACCGTGTTCCTGAAAGCTACGAGGTAACAAACTAGTATATCATCAACATAAACGTATGCCACTTTACTCTACCATACCAACATGACCAAGTACAACCAATGACACAAGTATCACGATAATATTTGTTTTAATGATTCTTCGTATAGTCTAGATCATGAATTATGATTAACATTAACATAATTCTAATAAGCTTAGGCGAAAAGAGTATGACTGCAAATAATATCAAAATAGATTCATATACAAAAAGCAATTTGGGAAAGCAAACGGCTTAATATTTAAATATGTTTTTACGTATAACGAACTAATTTGTACTTAATAATATTTATAAAGGTTTAATCAAACGAAAATAAACTATCAATTTTACAAAACAATCCTGTCCATACGAGTTTATTCACAATGAACAATTTATGTACAATAGTGCAATGCAAAAAGCAGTTGTCATGTCGTGACTACTTCTATTCAATATTGTCTATCATTATTTCAAAATAAGAAAAAGTTAACTACTTCACAAAACTTAGAAACTTAAAATATTTTAGAAAAAGTTTCAAGCATACATTAAGTTTGCAATACATTATTGATTATTAGGATTTGTTTTATTTGTTTACAACATTTCAATAAAAATGTATTTGATAAGTTAGCTAAGTATATGAATTGGTGATTTTTGTTTTCATCTTAAGTTTATTACAATATAAAAAATGCCCTTAACTCATGTTGTATCTGCACTTGATGTATAGAATTAGAATACAATAAATAGTACGTACAATTTACTATCCGATACAATTATAGGCAGAATGTTCTCAAAGCTGAAAGTAACTTGTTACTAATGGCCTGGTCACATCCGACCGGATTGAGTAAACGTATGACAAACGAACAGCAAAATAGTCAATCCGTTCGTCTCCGTTTGTATACGTTTCTTGTCCGTTTCTTGTTCGGTGAATACGTTCCTTGTACGGCGATGTCTGTTCTATCCGTTTGAAAGTTTTGTGCATGCACAAAACTTGAAAAGGACACCACCGAATACAGTCTTCCGTTGGTCGTACGTTTGTTGTGCGCTGTGCATCCGTTTTGTTCGGTACTCGTACGTTTCTTGTTAGTTCGTATCCGTCAACGGACATCAACGGATACGAATTGACAGAATAATTAATACAGGACGAGAAACGTACGAGTATCGAACAAAACGGATGCACAGCGTACAACAAACGTACGACCAGCGGACGACTACTTTCAAACGGATAGAACAGACATCGCCGTACAAGGAACGTATTCACCGAACAAGAAACGGACAAGAAACGTATACAAACGGAGACAAACGGAGACGAACGGATTGACAATTTTGCTGTTCGTTTGGCATACGTTTACTCAATCCGGTCAGATGTGACCGGACCTTGAGCAATACAAAATATTATATTGCATCACCATTCGCCATTCTTTACTCACGCATATCTTGCAAACTCAATTTGATGGATTTTATCGATACATCTCAATGTCATATGCATGCAATAAACATGTGCTTCATTTTTATCGTAAATAGGAAAATATGTTACAAACAAATATTCTGCTATAATTTTGGCATACCACTGGCTCTTGACAATATAATGTTGTACATTATTATTATATACAAGTTTTACAGTCACTAAAGAAATATCATATAATATAAACGCAATGGCAAGTAGAAAAATACATATTATGTTTCACAAGTTGAAAGGGATCTAGTAACTTTGTTGATATGTGCAAAAAGTGATGAGGGGTTGTTATATATGTCCACAAAAGGTTGTGTGAAAATTTCAAGTCAAATGGACGTTAAATGGCCAAGTATACTCGGCCGTCAAATGGACGTTAAATGTCTGAGTATACTCATTATAATGAGCAAAAATGCAAAGTGATATTCACTTACCCATTGCAATCACTTTCTACACGTTTTTCGCTGTCCAGTGGATAATTTAACATCTGAACACTTCAATCGTAGACATCTTTTTAACGAAAGGGAAATTTAAAAACCCGAAAACTGTCCAATGCGTTTATTGCTAATATAAATGCAACAAGGTATGAGAGAACCGCTAAAATTCCAATTGGATTACGAGGATTTGGGCATTGTTACTAAGTCCCTTTAACATGTTTAATATGTTGCCCAATACATGTAATATCAGGGATTTATCATTCACCACGCTCACTTACAACATTCAAGAATATTACAAACAATAAATTAGCAAGAGCAAGTAAAAAACTAACTGATACAACAGATGAATAAAATTAACTAAGAATAATGAACCTAGCAAAAAACTTCAGAACAGTCCTCTTGGGTTGGACAAAAACTCAGTAATCACTAGGCATATAATATGTATCTGTTTTTATTCAACACTCTCTTTAGTTGTTTGGCATGAAATGGTTAAAGTTGAAAGAATATCGCACTTGAAGACAGTTCCACTGATCTCCACAAAAGACCTCAATCGACCTCAATCGAAGCGTTGTCGCCGCCTTGATCATCCAAGTTACTATTATACTAAGCTGTTTGTCTTTTTGTGTCCTTTTTCTGGAGTACGCGACATGTTCTTGCTACTTGAATGTGGTAGCATGGTGGAACACAGTGTCATTTATTTAAATCTATAATATATCCATAATGTTTACTTCTTCTTTTTAAGATTTGTATTTACATCAGTGGATATGCCAGCTGCGGATCGAGTCCCTGTCTTGGTCGCTGTATTTTGATGAGTAGCGCCCTCTTTTGTCCATCTCATCCCAGTTCGGATATCAGCGCGTAGTATGTGAGCAGCAGACCGCCAATCTGTTATCATGAGAACATTCAAACAAGTAAAACATCAATAAATGTCTTACTCGAGGGAAGTCTATTCGCGTTGTTCTAATAGATTTAAACAAACCATAATTAATTGGTGTCACAAATCACTTACAGGTTAAAGGCACTTTATTCTGTTAACAGTGATGTGTCGGCTTCATTATAGGCTTTAAGACAACAACAAAAACAAGATTTCCATGTTGTAATGACCACTTTTTTGTTTACTGGTCACGTCTGTATGAAATATATTCCTATCATGTTATTATTGAAAGTATGATTGCTGTGATTGTAATCTCCATTCAAATAATAATATACGAAGTAATTCTCATATCAACAAATTATGTACAGTCAACCTGTGTAAATTGACCACCCAAGGGAGAAACAAAAAGTGGCCACTCTATACAGGTGACCTTAGTCTATAGACAGGTTCTATTACACTGTGTTTACTCTGCTGGGAATCATTTTAGTGGCAACTATAGGCAGGTTGGCTGCTATAGACAGGTGGCCACTAAGACAGGGTTGACTGTACATTGTTTCCATAATCCTTACCGTTAAGATGAATGGTTTTGTGATGGTGACGAGATCGAAGATCGTATAGCCAATCGGGTCTCCGCTCAGCCTTGACAGGAACACGTTCATCTACACAGACATGACAGAAACACAATGGTTTAATAAACACAATACATTGATTACATCTACATTCAGAGATAATAGCAATGTCTCAAAAACTGGGGTTTCCTTTATGCAGTTTACGAGGCCTATATACATATACAAATATAAATTTTCTTTGTAAAAAAAAACAGGAATAGAAATAATAACTGTTAAAGTGATCCACGAACTTTGAATTTGAAAGCCTCTATAGACGGCTTCCGACCGCAGTCAGGAGTATCTGAATTCGGGTACTAAATCGTCCATAGTTCACGCGAACGATCGGGATCAAATGATACATTTTTGTTATCACCAGCTAAACTTTATTCTGTTTGTGTGAAATTCTCATATATCATTCTTAAAAATCTTGCATGGAATTTGGCAAATGATTGAGGTTTCAAGCATTACCTTTGGGGAAAATGTAAGATGAATGGATCACTAAAACATCGAAAGGACATTGACCCTATTCGTATTGGGTGACGAATCTGTGTCAAAACAAACATGTTTCCTATTGGATTTTGAAATCCCCAAAGACCAATACGTTACGATTCAGCAGTTTTAAACGCACAACCCATTATTTAAAATCTACCGTACTGACCGGCAGAATCGCCGCAGCCGCGTAAACGCCTTCCGACTTTGAGCATTGAAATTGAAAGAAAGAAAAAAGTGGGAGAAAAGTGCGCTAGGGAAACTGGCGGAAAAAAAAAGCGGGAATAACGGCCGAAAACCAGAAAATCGGCGGGGAAAATTTGCCAAATTTAAGCAGGGAATCGGCGGCGCGTAAAATTTCTCGCAATCGCGCTATTTAACTGCCATGCACACTGTATGCAAGCTACGAGTTACGATGTACCATCTCGATCAAAATGTCTGAACCGTACTCAGAACCCTGTAGTACTGTGCAATGCGATGCACCCATAACGCACGTAGATCGATGGCAGGCAAGCGCGGCACTGGCAGTGGTAGTTTGTTTCGTAACTTCGAAGTTAAAAACGTATCGGATTTAGCAAATATCAGCAAAAAAGGTGAGAAACTATTCTAGGCCAGGTTAAACGTAGACAATTTGGCTTTATCATGTTTTATCACGCAATACAATACAGTGCAATACAACAAATAGTCCCACACCTGCTGAAATGTGTTGTTTTGAGGCCGGTGAAAAGTGAAAATTTGACTATTGCCGCGTACGCGCCGCACCCCAACTTTGCGGGGTTTTTTCAAGGAAAAAGTATGCGGCGATTACGCCGGTCAGTACGGTACTTAGAATGACATAAGTTGTCTTTTGTAACGAAACTCGTTTGTAATAACTCATACCTGCATGATTTCCTCGTTGGTAATCTTTGAGAGGTTGACCATGAAGAGCCGCTCTCGGGATCTTGTGCCTGTAAACAGATAACGAAATGATCATTGTTATTTAAAGGAACTACAGCGTCTAATGGCCTAATTTTCACTATTAGGCTCTCGATACGTAATTTTCCGCAAGAAAAAGAATTTGGCAGTCATTTGTTGGGTAATTAGTAAATATCTCATTGTCCTGGGAACGCCTCTTTTAAATCGCCAAAATCTGAGGTCATCTAAAAAACGGACTAATGAACTAAATTTTGTAGATGACGTAAACCAATGAATTGTCAATCACAATGTCTGTCACGCTACCGATTCTGGACCCTAAATCATAACTCAGTCCCAATGAAAATGGTCGCTAATGGTGTATGAGACAACATTACACAATTCATCATTGATGGAGTAATACAAATATTAATATGTAATGACATTCAAATAAAGTTTTGCTCCTTACAAATGTATAGCACACATAATGGATGCTAAGTAGCCTACGTACCTGTTTAAATAGCTGTGACAAAAAAATGCACAAGTTGTAATACTTTAGTACGTGTGGTTTGCGGTTGCACCATGTGAGAGGGGATGATTTATGAGTCCTTAAAAGGACTATGGTGGTCCTAGAAAGGACTGTTGGTGTAGTAATAATTTAAGCTCTGAAATATTAACTCCTAAACTCTCGCGGTCAACCTACATTTATGTAGGGTATAGCCATCATCATACAAACATCACAAACGAATTCAATTTGTTGACTAGCGACTTAATCATGCACTCAAAATATGTTCAACTAAATTGATGTAGGGCAAAACTATCGTCAGGATTTCATATTTCATCCGCTGAAGAAACGTTTCAAAAATCTACAAAACGCAAGTCATTCGAATTGACAATTGTAATGTATACAGCAGTGGCGGATCTACGGGGGAGGGGGGGGGGGGGTTAGGGGATTTAACCCCCCCCCCCCCCCCCCCCCCTCTTGGGCTGCCAAGTGAAAATGTAATGTGCATAGAAAACGCCATCATGTGTCCAGACCCTCACAGTATATATCCACATCGTCATTGGGTCAAACCCCCTTAGCAAAAAGCTAGATCCAACCACCCCCCCCCCCCCCCCACCTTAGAAAAAAGCTAGATCCGCCCCTGTACAGCCATATTTTCACAAAAGAAAGGATGGCTTCTCTAGCCTATTAATAATAATAATGAAACACTTTTATATAGCGCATAACACATAAGCACAATTGCATGTCCCTAGATGTGCTTGCCTAGACAGAGACAATGACAGTTTTTCAAGGCCGACTTGTTTTTGCAAAATTCGTATTCTCGTCTCGGATTTGTTTTAGATGACAGGTTTAAAACCCATGGAGAGGAAATAGAAACGATTTAATACATCCAAATATGTCTATTGTTGCTAGTTTGAACCCAAAGACTTTCGGGTTTGCTCACGAGATTACGTAAAAGAAAATTACATACAAGAACATAAAATACAAGCAAATACAAGAATGACGACTAGCAAAGAGTGGTTGTTACGTGTGGGTTCAGTGGTTGGAAGCAAGAGGATCAGCTCATTTCATTTACTCTAAAAGAATAATAATGATTTATTTAATATTAATG
>JBAMJV010007642.1:0-104889 GCA_037951105.1 Echinarachnius parma
GAATGTCTGAATGCCAATCTATGTATATTTTCACTCGATGCATTGTTATCATAATTTACCTGTGAGATGTGCGTGACTTGTGAGCAGAACTTGGACAGCTTTGGGTTGACAACTGGCTTACAAAATGACTCAAAATGTGTCTTCCTGTAAAAAAAAAAAAAAAAAGAGAAAAAAGAGAGATAGACGAGTATGACTTAGATACTTTAAATATATTGTATGTTAAAGGTGCACCTGTAAAGTGTCTAAATCCACACAAATTTATTTGAACTTCCACATTTCTCTTCTACCGTGTTGTTTGGCTTATGGTAAGAGAAGAATAAAATAGGGTTATATTTTTTCAAATGCCCAAGGGCTTAAGTATGACGATATCTATCATTGATAATGATCATTTAGCTCAAGAGCGTTAATGAACGGTCATAAACGTCATACACGTCATACAGTAATAAGTTGTAAAGGCTGACGCAATTTTTTGCTTTTTAACTAGGAAAGCAGTGTTCTTTTTCAATGAAACTTTCAAACATTATTCCGGACATATCTTACAATGATTTTGGTATAGGATTGAAGTCTCAAATGTCATTTTCGGTAATATATGACACTTTACAGGTGCACCTTTAACATCTACTCTCAACTTAGGGCAAAATATATATTACAAAAGATGGGAAATTTGATTTTTATACAATATTGAAAACACTACCATTTTAAATTTAGACAAAATAATTAAATTTAATTACATTTTAAGATCATGAAAAACAAAGACTGTGACCACATTTGTTTTAGTTGTTTCAAATTCAAGCATATGCACTAAATATATTTCAATCATACTAGAAGTTCAACATTCTTTGATGAAGGGAAAGTGGCGTTTCTTAATTTTGTATCAATTGATTGCAGTATCATTTTCATGATTATTATTGTTTAATTTGTGTTTCTTAATTCTCTATTTAGAAAACTTCTTTTTCAAGGTCCAGTTTTCCTTACAATGCGCAAGGTCCTTGTATTGACGAGAACAATGGGGGAACTCGATGATCTCGTGGAGGTACTCCGGAGGGTTGTATTTCCAGACAGGTGGCTGTCCACATCGATGACACACAGGTAGTCATACCGCACAGGCACGTCGGTTGGGCAAGCCGGGCCGCGGATAGCATCTGCTTAGAGTAGTAGTTCTTCAGTCTGCGTTTCAACACATCCCCACTGCCTCTGCAAGGCAAGGATTAGAACAGCACAAAAAAAGGAGATAATTTAGATTGATTTTTCACTGTTTATTTTAATTGTAGATTTTGTGCATTGTTGTTGTCTATTTGGAGTTTTCTTTTGAAAGTAGTTTTCTTTTGAAAGTTTAAGTCTTGAGAATTTGAAAGAACACAAATTTGAGAAACTGTGGGATAGTTTGATGATTTGTGCATATCTGGTTGTGGATTCTGCATATGTGCTATTAACCAAGAAGTGTTATCTTAATCAAGAGTGTATCATCTTGTATAATTTAGTCCTAATATAATTAAGACACTTAAATCTATTTAACTTAATTTTTCACACATGTATACAATAACCCTGAAGGCCCGAAATGCACACATTTTGAATCTCAATACTCGTAAACTGTCTTCCTTAATTTGTTTTGGAGCGGGATAAAATCAATGGCATAGCTTATTAACCATAGTGACAACTATTTATCTTACAAGTTGTTACATTGGAGCTACCGGAGTAGTCTGCAATTCAGTCCTTTCTTGTTGCCACTCATACCAGATTATTTACAACATACAAGTGTATGGTGGGACTCTTGTCTGATGTGTCATTTTGGCAACCTGAAAGAAACTTAGGGAATTTTAAGGGGTGGAGAGCTTTGGATTTCCTCATAACCTCACCTCCACCGCTCATGTCTGAGAGTGCAAACATTGATCTTACGAGTTGTTGCAATTGGTCTAGCTCTAGGATGAGGTGTCATAGTTGCTGAGTCGTCCTGAAGAGAGGGGCAGTCGGCTGTTGGATGAGGCCAGTTCTTGAGAGACATCTGTTTGTAGATGGGATGGCTGAAATCTTTGGGATTTGGTGACCATCCGAAGAAGTTTAATCAACATTCATGCATCAATCATTTTTGTTAATCGAGTCTGAAGCACCAGAACTTAGTATGTTAACGTAGTTATCCTTAAAGGGGATTGGGTGATGGTTGGTGTAGTCTAAGGTGAGAGAATGGTTAGGCATTTACATTAATTTGGGATTTTTAAAAATTTGTCATACCTGTAGTACTGACTTTAGAACGAACTGTAATCAGGTCACTTTAACAACGTCTTAGCCTACCAAAACCCCCAAATTTGGTTGGAAATATTTAGGCTACTCACGTGAATTTTGACGACCAGGCAGATGAGTACTCCCACTGTCCTATTCTTCTGTCCTAAAAGACGTCTTACAAATTGCAATTCGCGAAAAATCACCACTTTTCCAAAGGAAAACACAGGCAGACGTTCGATGTCCAAGCGATACCGTTGCATGTCAACACGTCGCACATGTTACTAGTATTGTATTCGCCGTGTAAAGACATTTGCATACGCGACTCACAATCACAGGAAGACTGGTAAAACATATTATCAAATACACCCGCTGTATGCATTATACACAAGTCTTGCGGTGTGATTTGATAATGTGTTTACCAGTCTTCCTGTGAGTCGCGTATGCAAATGTATTTACATTGTACACGGCGAAATACACTACTAGCTACATGTGCGACGTGTTGACATCAGTGTTGTAGTCCGAGTCACCATGGTCCGAAGCCGAGTCTCCGAGTCCGAGTCACCATGGTCGAGGCCGAGGACGAGTCCGAGTCACGGCATTACGAGGGCCAAGGCCGAGGCCGAGGCCTGGCAAAGTCGGCCGTCGAGAGCCGAGGCCGGCCTCAAGACCTCCAAGACTGAGAATTTCATGAAAATGCAAAGTATTTTCGAGATACTTCAGTATTACCAAATAATCGTGATCTAATCGATCACATGCCATTGCGTAACTTACTTTGCCTTGTGCATACACAGCAAACACAATTAAACAACTTTTATAAACAACCAAAACGCTGTTCTAAGCCCGTCCCATCTAACAACGCTGTTTAAACAACCAAGATCTTCAAATTCTAGGGTGCGCACGCTGTATATCAGAGAGCGCTGCAGCGCTGTATGTAGGAATCTTTGACTGTACCGTACTATATTACATCGAGAGATATCGATGGGTACGGCACGTACGTAGGTCGTAGCTGCGCATGAACTTTAACTATCAATCGTATGATTTACATTTTTATTTTTTTTAATGAAATATTATTGGAAAATACTTCAAACAATAGTGAATAGATGTTGAATCTTAAATTCACCAGATTCTATGAAATCTTCCGGCCCTCGAACCGGCCTCGAGTCATCGAGGCCGAGGGCCGCATGCTACGAGGCCGAGGACGAGTCCGAGTCACGGCATTACGAGGCCAAGGACGCGAGGCCCGAGGCCTCGAGACCTCCAAGACTGGTTGACATGCAACGGTATCGCCTGGACATCGAACGTCTGGCTGTGTTTTCCTTTGGAAAAAATGGTGATTTTTCGCGAATTGCAATTTGTAAACGTCTTTAGGAGTACTCATCTGCCTGGTCGTCAAAATTCAGGTGAGTAGCCTAAATATTTCCAACCAAATTTGGGGGTTTTGGGTAGGCTAAGACGTTGTTAAAGTGACCCCGAGTACAGTTCGTTTACAGTGGTCCTAAGACGTAAGGTATGACATATTAAAAACAAGTCCAAATGTTATGTAACTGTCTCTACCTTTCGTCTTCTTAGACTAGGATTGGTAATGTAAATGTCTCTACCTTTCGTCTTCTTAGACTAGGATTGGTGGCAATCATTTAACATTTATAGAACGAAAACAAAACAAAAAAAGGGTTAAAAAATGCAGGACATGTGTCCCTTGAAATCTTGAATGATTAATTAGTTACAATAATGGTGCTCCAATTAGTGGCATCACCCCCCCCCCCCCCCCTTGACCACACTCTTGACTAATCTACTGCACTCATCTCAAACAATGAATATACAATCACATTTTAATTTTCAAATGTTCAATACAAAAATTAAAAATCACCACTAAAGGCACTATTATAATTTTGTTTGTTTACTCTTAATCTTATTCCTTACAGTTACAAGTTACAGTAAGATATACTTTATAATCTTTACTTACCAGTTTTGAAGGACTTCCTTGGTGTTTCACTTCATTTCCCTTTCTCCTCTTGCTTTCACTGATTTTATCATTTTCATCAGTCTCTCTTTGAGATTTCACTAACTTTTCCTGCTGCAGAACATTCACATCAACCTCCATCGTTTCTTCTTGGTTTTCTGAGTACGATGCCGATGCCGATGTCAAGCTGCTCTGTTCAGACGAAGTCCTTTCATCGGGGATATCGTTATCTGCAATTCGCACTTTCCTCCTCTGTCGCACAGATCTTTGTGAGGTTGTCATTTTTGTAGTACTTGCCTGTGCATTGCGATTGTCTTTTCCCCTATTTTTACCGCGCCGATTTCTACGTTTGGGACTACGGGTGCAATTCGCCTGCAAATCTTCTCTCTCAGAATTCATTACCCGCCCTCGTACAAATATCAACAGGAGACATGATATAGCTATTATGGCACAAATACCTACACACCATGTTAGATTTAGCATAACAGTTGAAAACTGTTAAAAAATACCTTTTGAAAAATGGTATCCACGCTGTATACACTCTACTGCCTTGTCTGCAGCACGCATGCACCGAAGGTTTAGACCGATAAATCAGTCCTTCTCCTCGTTTGTTGTTTCACTCGAGATCGAGCTGGAGCACTGACCTCTATGAGGTGAGCTGGAGGCGCGCTAAACGTCAGAATTTTAAAAGACCCCCTTCAGAACGAAGTGAATTTTTCTGTCTACAAAGGTTACGCATTATGCGCTTTCACGATCGCGAGGCCTAGAAATGGAAGCGGTGGTGCTCGATGATATCTACCTGGCGCTGGCGAATTCGCTGGCGGCCTTGGCATTGGTATCAAAAGTACTTGGGTTTCTTGTTGGATCTGAACGGGAGGATGGGGGGGGGGGGGGGGGGGGGGGGGCTATAGGGGCCCCACCCCCTAACTCACCTTTTTTGTAATACTTTTCTTTTTCATTTTTTCTTTCTCATTCACTGGATGAGATGTCTCTGCACCATCCAACCCCGTGGGCTCAACATTCAAGAAGGCAGTGTTTAGCTTCATCCTACACATTCTCCTAATATGATTGCTATATTTGATTTGTTTTGTTTTGCTTCCATTATCATTTCTCAACAGATGTCCTTGCATTTACCATCACACTACTCCATACTTGTTTTGTTTTTTAATTATTTACCTCCTCTCCACGCTCCATTTGAGATAAATTGTTGTATTCACATTTACTAAGCTTTGCACATTAGTACGATATATCTTGGTATGATTTGTACTATCACCTGTATACTCGCATGTTGTTGTTGTATCACATTTACACTTTGTTCACCTACATGTATGTTTAACTGACATTGATTATTCTCTTGTTTTCCCACAGGCTTCCCCCTCATTCATTAGCAGGAGCTCTCATTCTCCATCCTTTTCCATGCATTGTTTTGCTCGATTTTCAACTATATTTTTTCAATTCTCTCACATTTTCTCCATATTAGATTATCATTTGTTATAGTTTGATACTGTATATAGTTGTACATATTGTATATG
The DNA here is from genome assembly GCA_037951105.1 of Echinarachnius parma. Classification (NCBI taxonomy): domain Eukaryota; kingdom Metazoa; phylum Echinodermata; class Echinoidea; order Clypeasteroida; family Echinarachniidae; genus Echinarachnius; species Echinarachnius parma. The sequence goes on from JBAMJV010007642.1 coordinate 5,713, forward strand.
CTCATCTGTTTATTGATATATCACATGCACCACTTTTTAAGTATGTTTAATCTACATTTCTCCCACTTTCTGTTTTCCCACAGGACTCTAATCGGCAGCCAGCTGCATTAGTTTCATAAGACTTATTTATTTGTCATGTTGTAATTATTTTCATGTATTGTATATATCCCAATATACTTATTTATATATCATGTATATATCTTGATAACTAATAATTAACTGACATTACACTCTCATTTTCCATTTTTCTACAGGGTTCCATTTTTGTACATAAGCATTGTCTGATTTTCGTACATCCTTCTTTCTCTGGTTCATTCTTCATATTTCCACTGATCATCACCCATTCTTATCCCCCCCCCCCCCTCCCCATCAGCATTCCTTTTCATACAACCACTCTTCATTAATCCCATCTCCTCCACTTAAGCTCCCCTTTGTTTACCTCCCCCCTTCCCCCACACACACCTCCCTCTTCTGTGGCCACTCTGGCCCCCTTTACTATAAGCCTCTTCATCTCACCTCCATTCACTATTCATGTCCTTAAAGGTATGGTGTCAAGAAAATCAGCTGAAAATGGCATTTTAGCCCTTCAGAAAGCCACTTACATGTAGATTTCGAATAAAACAACTGTTTTGCACTTGGAAAATTATTTATAAATGATATGAGGACCTGAAAATTTACTTTGAAAGTGCCCCCCAAAAAAATTGAGTTCGGGCGAAGAAAAATGACGTCATAGTTGTGACGTCATCTGCAGGCAATCACAGGATCCCCGATACTCTAATTGTCATAGACGTACACGCTGAGCGCATCTAACCACATTGACAGAGAGATATTATTTCGATTTTTTTTCAATATCTACATACATTTGTTTGAGTTTATAATTATGGAGGATCCACACCCAGATTCATCTGATTCTAACAGTGAGCGTGAATTAGACGAAAGATCTGGATCAGAGTCAGAATCGAGTTTTGAATTGACTGTTCCTGAAGATAAAATTCCAAATTGTGCGTCGGCAGCCAAAATGGAATGGAAGTGATAGAGGTGCAACCGAACAGATTTGTTGAGCGTGGCTGAGCAAATTCATGACAATTTCCCCATAATTGCAGACACCATTATTATAATTCTTATTTCATTATTTGTCTCCACAAATACAACAAATATAATTGCCAAATAAAGGCGCATACTCACTCTAAAATCGCTTCGAGGAAGTCTCCGATATGATTATAGCAATCGTATACCCAGCCCCCTCGCAGACAGGTCTTCCGGCCATCAGCACGCACGAGCGCTGCGGCTAGCCCAGGCCTAGCCTAACCATAATAAGTGGCGGCTTTATCCGATCACGTCTCAAAACATGGTGTACAAAAATGCTGTGTTTCGCACTCAAATTCATCTTTTTATGCGGCAATAAAATGACAAGCATCATTGCTTTGATGGATCTATTTAACAATATTTACGGAAATATATTTACAGAACATTCAGAATTACCTCAGTTTTGAGCAAAATATTACTTTTCCCCGAAATAAACAAATCCAAAACTCAAGTCGTTAGCGAGCGTGCGGGAGGTTGAACATAGTCAATCAATTTCTGGGCATCGATATCATACACGTAGTCTACGCCGTTTGCAAATTAACAACAAAACTACAAAAGAGCGTTAAGTTCAGTTCATTTATTGTTTTTTTCTCTGTCGGCATTAGAATGCCGACATCTATGCCGACAGAGAAAAAAAAACAATAAACATTGTCAAAGAGGCCACGAAAGTGATAGATTTGTCCATCTAAGGTAATCGTTCTTGTATTTGTTTGAAAAGCCATGCAAACATGTAAGTAAATTAAGAAATAGTCTAGAATAGGTGCGATCGTAATAATCTTGCATTTTCGTTACTTTTCAGAACTTGTAATACATAGGTAGTTGGCGCGGCAGCTAGCACGCGAGAGCATAACCTGTCTTGCCGCGCGGCCCCCCGAAACTCTGGCAGACCTGCACACACTCGCTAGGTCCTTCCCAGTCCGCCCTCGTTAATTTAACCTTTGAGTTCTAAATCCGCCTCATACGTGGATCCTTATGGAAAACGGTGCAGGCTTATACTTTCCTTAGATGTGTTGCTGCATCTTGCTAAAATTCATTCCTGAGGCAAATTTCAGTTAATCCTCAATTTTCAAGCAAATACGAGTTTGTATTACTAGCAAGTCAAAGTGTTTGCATTGAACCACGTTGTAAACAATTCTCGCTCTTCCGTGTTATTGCCTGCAGGTGACGTCATGACTCATGATGAGCTCATCGCTCCGCTAAAATTACTTTTTTAGGAGTATGGAACGCCGACGCGAAAAAGAGCCAAAAATGTGCATGAAATTTTCCTTTTTTGCCCAACTTAAGGATGTGGTATATCAATAAAGGCACATATCCAAAGCTATAAAGCTGAATCAAAGCCGGGATTGCGCCCCTCCTTTAATTACCATCCTGTATGGTACTTCTTTGATCATGCCTCCTTCTATCTTTCTATGACCCACACTCCAGCCCCTTGCTCCTTGTTACATAACATCCTCTTTGTGTGCATTTCCTCCAATCCCAGCCTAGTCTGATTGGCCACTCACAGCCCTTTCATTGTTCCATGTTTCCACCCCCTTCCTCAGTTTCGTAGCATGTGTAGCTATATGTGTATATATATGTTGTTTCTTTTTGTATTATCGTCACTTTATAGCCTCTGAAGAAGATTCTGCTAGGATCGAAAATGTAGGCCCTATATTGACTCTCATTTTATTACCCGGCATTATTATAGTAGATAAGCAGTTTTCAGCAGTATTTTTCACTTTTCTTTTTCATGATTATGTTAAAGTGAACAACAGCCCATAAGGCAAGATATAAATCAAACTCAAATAGGCCAATAAAATCATAGAAATACTCTCAGAAACTTGATGTATTTCTGCAAAAAGTGCTGATGCCAGTGGCGTAGCTTGGAGACATGGGGGGGGGGGGGGGGGGGAGGTGCCCCTAATAATTAAAAAAACATAACAAACATAACTGGGGACAATTTATGGAGGGAAACCCCCCCCCCCCCCCGCAAAAAAAGGCCAACCACATTTGTTTCAAGATCAATACGTACCCCGTCTTCAAACCCTTTTACCGTAAAATGGCTGTACTACCGGGGAAGCCCAATTGGTGTGTGACAGTTTACAGGCAACCAGGGACGTATTTTGGTGCACATTTAAAGGGAAATGCTAGTAGTGGAAAATAACTCTATTGGCCAAACTAATTGATTAGTATTGTTGAAATAGCATAAAAAGTGGAAAAATCCAAACCTTAGTATCGTTAAGTGCAGAAATAAGAGTTAAAACGTTTATGAAAGCCGCGCTGACATTGAGCCTAAATTCACCATCAGTTTGGGCCCGTCTGCGCTGGCCACATAGATATGCTCGTTCGAGCGATTCGCTCGTGCGAATTACCATGTGCACATTTGCCATAGGATTAACACGCATCGCACGAGGCTGTATATAAATATACAACCATCGGCGAGATATCAATCCGCAGCAGATAGCTTTATAATTTACCAAATATATCAATTAGTAGGGGGTTTCCAGGCCAAATTTGTATCATCCCGTATTAGTAAAAACATACTACTTTCACATGATTGGTAATAAGAGCGTACATTTCATTTTTTGTGTGTGGGGCGTTTCCCACTACTGGCATTTCCCTTTAATACATCCCCGTTCTCAATATAGCCCTATATGCAAGTACATGTAATTTGCACCATTTCCACTATGTCCCCAATTTCGAGGACCGTCTCCCCGGTTCCGATACGTCCCCGGTTTGAATGTACGGTGTCATACTTACGTCCCCGTTAGGGAGGGATTACAAACGCACACACAACCACATGCACACACACACACACAAATGAAATTTACTGAAAGAACAGAAGGAAATAGCAGAAATAAAGGAAATAGCAGACACTGGTTTCATATGGAATTTAATATGAAAAGGATTTATTTGATAAACTGATACACATTTTGTTTGATACGACATGAATGAAAAGAATATCTTGTAGAAATATTGATAAGCAAGTATGATTTATAAAATGACTGATTTATATTCTGTGATTTTTCTTACTTAGATTCTTTGTACGTTGCTGACTTTGCATTGTACTTTGTACTTTGTAATTTGTACTTGTACAAATATACCAGCAAGTTTTAGTCTTACAACAAAGCTGGGGCCATTATTTTGTTCTCACAGTCATATTCCATTTGAGAGAATTAGGAGATAGATTTTACACAAGATTGTTGAGATCAGTGGCATAGCTACGGGGGAAATGTGGGGGGGGGGGCACATTCCCCCCCCCCCCCCCAAAAAAAAAAATGACAAACCAAATGACAAAAACAATGAAAATTATAAGGGGGAAATCCTTGAAAATATAAGGCAATACATAGGGTGTGCTCCCAAAATAATATTTGCCCCCCCCCCCCAAAAAAAAAAAAAAAAAAAAAAAAAAAAATTAAAAAAATCAATAATAAATAAATAAGTCCAACCACGCTACTCCACTGGTTAAAGGTGCACCTGTAAAGTGTCAGATATTGCCCAAAATTACATTTGAGACTTCAATCCTATACCGAAATCATTGTAAGAAATGTCCAAATGATGTGTGAAAGTTTCATTGAAAAAGAACACTGCTTTCCTGGTTAATAAAGCGAAAATTTGTGTCAGCTTTTACAACAAATTACTGTATAACGTGTATGAGGTTTATAACCGTTCATTAACGCTCTTGAGCTGTATGATTATCAATGATAGATATCGTCATACTAAAGGGGCATTTAAAAAAATCTAACCCTATTTTATTCTTCTCTTACCATAAGCCAAACAACACGGTAGAAGAGAAATGTAGAAGCTCCAAGTAATTTTTGTGGATTTAGACACTTTACTGGTTTCACTTAAGTGAGGCCTGTAAAGTGTCTAACTCCACGAAAATTACTCCGGGTTTTATTAATGTACTTTCAAATGGATTGAAACCCAACCAAAATCCTCATAAAGTAAATTTCGGGAAGAACCAATATTCAAGAATATCTTTATGGGTTAAAGAATCAAATTGAATATGGTTAGTTTTGCGGAAATTTGAAGAAAAAAAAGATTTTTTTTCAGAGGAAGGTTTTGATCACAAAGGGTGATTAGCCTTCAGTATTAAGCAAAGCAATGCTAGACAGTGCAAAGTACTCTGTAAATATTTATGCTCTACTGGTCCATCCAAAGCTACTCATGGGTTATCGACTCTTGACTTTCTTCTTTGAAGTTGAGGGTTGCTCTAACTCTTCTTCATACTCAATCTCGACCTTTGACCGTTTATTCCTCCGTGCTGCTTTCTTGGGCGTCTTCTCCTCCTCCCTCTCCCCCTCATCACTGTCTTCATCTGACGATGAGGATGATGATGTGGCGTTATACCCGCGTGGCCTCAGCTTGTCCATATCCTGCGGGCAAATAGGGTCAACAATTAATAGTAATAATAATATGAATGTTCCCATAGTGCAGCTACTATAAATACATATTCTACTGCGCTTATAAATAGCTCTGAGTAATGAACAAAAACAAATACATGTATGTCAATCACTTGATACTTGGTACTTGGTACTTGGTAGTTTAATCCTCCAAAACATTCCATAGGAGTTTTAACTGCAGGTGATAGAGGCATCTTTGTTGGGGTCCATTGAGTTTATATGTTACATCACTATATGAATGTTAATCATAAATATTATAGAAATATTGTATAAATATGCTCAACAATTATTTCCTACTGGTCAAATCTGTTGATGAAGCGGGTGACAGAGGCATGTTGGTTGGAGTCAATTGAGTTTATATGTTACATCAACATAATTATTGTTAATGATGAAAGTAGAAAATGTTATAAACCCCTCACAAAAAGTTCCGCAATTCAAGTTTGAGCGTTCATAACTTTCTTGTCCCTATATTATCTTACATGAATTTGGTATCCTTGAAAAGCCTGTTAATTCTTCTTCATTGATACCCAATTTATAATGGTTATAATGGAATGAGCATTATACCTGAATATGGGGCCAAGTCAAGATTGAAATGTTGCAAAATGCATTGTTATTGTGTGACCGCCTCAACACCATTCAAAACACACCTAAATCTTTTTTTTTTAAATGAAGAAAATTCACTTTGACAATAACGTTGTATTTTATAACATTTCGCTTTTGACAAGGCTCCATATTCAGGTGTTGGACATCTATTTAAAATCAAACAATGGTACCAAAACATATATATCATATGAGTGTTGATCTTTGCATGGTGGTCCCCTTCAAATAATTTTGGGCCCTGTCTTACCTCAAAATCACTCAGATCACTCTCCTCAAAGTCTTCATCGGCAACATACTCCACTTCTTCTTCAAGCTCCTCTTCCTGGAAATGGTAGAGAAAATATGTGAACATTTTACTCCCGTTTCCTCCCATATTTAGAGCTCCATTCAATTCAATTCAATTCAGTTTATTTGGCAGAGATAAAAACATAAATAAATCAATAAATTACACACAATATGTACTCCTGTTTCCTCCCATATTTAGAGCTCCATTCAATTCAACTCAATTCAATTCAGTTCAATTTATTTGGCAGAGATAAAAAACAGAAAGAAATCAATAAATTACACACAATATACGAGACACCTGAGACCTCTGAGAAGCAGCATATGCTTGTATCTGAATGCATTGCTTCCAAGGGATCAGAAAGTGCATGACACATGCATATTAATTGCAAGTGTGTGTCCAATGACCATGGTAATACATGCTCTATACATCAAGACATTATTCAGGGCTCGACACTAGCACTTATCTTGTTGCCCGGAGCAGGTAAAAATTGATGTTGGGCAAGTAAAATGTCATGAATGGTCTAGTTTGGTTGCCCGACTGGGCAACTAAATTGTTGCTAGTCGACTAGGAGAGAATAATGTATTTTCTAATGTGTAAATCTCATCTAGACTAGAAGTTATGGGGCAAGTAAATTTTCTGTTCGGGCAAGTAAAATTTGAAAAGTTATGATTCTGCTTGCCCGAAGGGGCAAGTAGAAAAAAATTGTTAGTGTGGAGGCTTGCATTATTCATTAGCATGATAGTGTATTGCTCACCTCCTCGGCAGCTGCAGCTTCCCTCTCTGCTGCAGCCTCCGTCTCCTCCTCCTCTTCCTCCTCTCCGTCCAGGGCGCGGTCAAACGCGTGGCTTGGGAAGTTGTAGATGTCCCCATACTGGGTGGAAAGATTTCATACAGAAAACATTGTATAAAAGAGAATCATTACAGCAGGAACATGAGAGTACATACAGAGAACAGTTTTTTTTGTTTTTTTGTTCTTCCCGAGTATCAACTGTTTACTGCTAGGTACTGGAAAATTATTTCATGATTCTAAAATCATGTAAGATCATCGGCTCATCAACATTAACAAATTATTGTACAAAGCAAACTGTTCTTGAGATATTACAACAATGGAACAGGCAGATGGGACATAGTTATGTCCCAAAACTTTGAAGTGTAAATGTAGACATTCATATTTTGCATATTGTCTAGAGGAATTAACAATGTTTGACTAACTGTCCTCGATTATAGACAAACCCACAACTTTACAGCATAGACATACAAATATTGTTATTTATTCACTTTGCATATTCCTGGAAGAGTTATCTTTAAAAATATTTATCCTGTTGCTAATGGGAACAGGGTGAGTAATGTACAAAGTCTATAGGGATTTCAGAATCTCGAAGGGAATGGGTTAACTTTAAATTACAGTCCCTGATTTGAATCCTTTCAGCAGGAACAGGGTGGGTAATGTACAGAGTCTATGGGGATTTCAGAATCTCGAAGGGAACGTCTTAACTTACAGTCCCTGACTTTAATCTTTCCAGCAGCTCTTTCTCGATGGCATTATCCAGCTGGGCAGCAATCAAAGCCTTCTCTTCCCTCCTTGACTCTCTCCTCTCTACTTTCCTCTGGAGAGGTACAATCTTTTTCCTATAAAACAAAATGAATCAAATCAATTCAACATATTTCAAAGCATTTTCTTCCCTTGTAAACAAAATTAATACATTCAGAACATTGCAAAGCCTTCTCTTCCCTCCTCGACTCTCTCCTCTCTACTTTCCTCTGGAGCAGTACAAGCTTTTTCATTTATATTATAATAGTTAAATCATAGCTTGCATTTATACAGGGTTTTTAAGCGCAAATTATCAAAATGAAACAAAATTAATAAATTCAACACATTTCAAAGCTTTTCAAATATTAAACAAAATGAATAAATTCAGAACAACTGCATTTCTCTTTGCCTCTCTCATCTCTAGTATACTTTCCTCTGAAGTGGTACAAGCTTTTTCCTGTAAAACAAAAATAAATCAATTCAACACATTTCAAAGCCTTTTCTTCCCTCGTAAGCTGCTCAAATTGCGGCAAAGTCACTTCATATTTGCTATTGTAATTACTAAATATTTTCCACCTATTTTTACGTCATTAAAAGGTAGACAAAAATCAGGAGTTGCCAATTTGTAGAGGAAAATAATGATCAATTTTGCCTTAAAATAGCTCTCGTCCTTGATGGGTTAAATGGTCACTCTAGGCAGGTTGGCTGCTACAGACAGGTGGCCGCTAAGACAGGTTTGAATGTATGCACTCATACAGACATTACCATACTGTTGTTTGTAGCAGGCTGTGCACAGACAATGCATAGATGGTAGGTATCAGATACTTGCCAACACATGCAATGTCTATGTACTCCGTGCTACATGCTACAAGGACATTGTGAGTACAGTATGGCGTGAAAATGGTCATGTGTGTGTGTACATGGATACTTACTGACGTCTGAGGACCAGCTTGCGCATGCGGATCAGATACTGGGTGATCTTTGTGAAGCGCTGCTTGCACTTGTGCTTGATGAAGCCGGGCCAGAACTTCAGATGTCTGTTGATCTGGACTAGGGCCTTCTCATAGTTCTTGGACAGTCGCACCTTCTCCCAGAGCTTGTCGGGAAATGCTGCCCTCTCGATGGTCTTCATGTACAGGTAACACACTCCTACGGGTACAGGAATATGGTATAACATTGCTTGTTACATGTATGCATTTTAAATAAATGTAACTTGTAAAGTTTTCATGAAAGTGTGCAGCATCCAAATTATATAAAATGCATGAACAAATGTGTCTTTTAATTTCAATTCCTCATTTCAAGAAAAGACTATACAGGGTGGCCCACAAATAACGGAACGGGGTACTTGCCATACTAAAGACTCATGATGCCCGCCATACTGCATCGAGTAACGATCAACCATGCGCCATTGTGAGTGTGCGTTCAGCTGTGTGTATAGAAATAGGGGTACTAACAATGGCGCACGCATTGAACGTTACAAGTTGCTATGACGGGCATCATGGGTCTACATTATAGCAAGCACCCTGTTCCGTTATTTCTGGGCCACCCTGTATATGTACAAACATAGACTATTTAAAAAATATAATATTTTGAACTGACTTGACTTTTTCATTCACATCTAGGACAAATGGGTCGTACAATTGAGTTATTTGGGGCTTAATGTCAGATAGGCCATAATGGGGCAATGGGGCATACATATTACCAATCACCAATGGGTTGTCCATGTTATAAGAGATTTGTTTTAATTAGTCATACCATTTCACTTGTCTATGGGTCATAAAAGTGCCTCAAATGCTTAATACAATTTGCACAATATAACTATCTATCATTATCTAAAATTCTAAATACTTCTTTTGGGCTTGATGTCAAATGGGCACAGGGCCAATGAGCTATACTATAGATACCTGAGATCAAAGGGTTGTTATTATTCTCGTTGTCATCATTTCATTTCACTCGACTACTCACCATTTTCTTCCCTGATGGTGGCATACTGGCTGTTAGCAAGGGGGCAGGAAGCCCGGTTGCACATACCAGTCAAGTTGTACTCATTTCGGCAGAACTGCTGGGTTCTCACCTTCGTGTTGACTTTGAAGGAGCAGAAAGTTGTGTTTATAATGCTCCAAATAACCTGCACATAATCATCAGAAAAAATAGGGGAAAATTGAGACTAACAGGTACAAATTTTCAGACAGTAGGACTAGGACAAACAAGGTTTTGAGGCTAAATTTCTCAGTCCTAATAGTAGTAGACCGGTGCTAATGTAGGACGTTTGTACTCCGGGTACTCCCCTTGTTAACTCTAATCAAGCTGGGTTATTTGATCTCAGCTCAGCATAGGCATTTAAACTTGTTAAAACACCCTCAGACAAAAAGAAAGGTGACATGGGGAAAAAGGGAAAACAAGGAATAACAAATATGAAAATGAGAAATTTACACAAAAATAAAAAAATAAAGACAAGGAAAGTTTAAAAACTTCCTAAACAAGAAAGAGAAAAGAAAAGGGAATTAAAAAAAGAATTAGCAACAAGGGCGCTAATGAAGTTTCGTACCCCCTTTTTTTTCTTTTCTTTTTTTGCAGCGGTGACTTGCGAGTAGAGAGTACAGTACTCCTGCGGTACGCACGTGCGCCGTACCGTTTACGTCCGTATGTATGGTGGCTCTAAATCTGAAACGTAATCAATCGACCAAGTGGGTGGCTATATAATTTTGTTTTCTAGTTTCAGATTTAGAGCCACCATACATGTGTACATCCACAAGCTACGGATGTAACCACTACGGGGCACGCACGCACCGCAGGAGTACTCTCTCCCACTCACACCTATGTCATATAGTAAACACAGTCAACAAGTTTGTGAGATTAACCAATTTTTTTTAAAATAAACCAAATAAACCAATTGTGGATAGGGGGAGGGTAGAATTAAACACAATTTGAAACTTACATTGAGCCTTCTGATGTCAAAAGTACTTTATTAATTCCTATTTGAGAATATCGGATCTTTAATATTGCAATGGATGCTTGAAAAGCTGTATTGCCCTCTAAATACAAAAGTAGACCAGTTGTTTACACGTTTAGGCTTCTGCCCAGTCAACTTCCCAAATTCCTCCTGAAACTGCAGTAATTATACAATGGAAGCCAGGAAGAATTACACAATTTGTTTCTGTGTCTGTGACTGTGTGAATACTAAATAGATAGCATTTCAATAGATATTGTCCAGTCAATAGCTTTTGTATTGCATCCCAAAGTATTTAACAAATATTTGTGACTCTAAAAAATTCTTTACAACCAGTTTTGAACTACTTAGAAGATTAACACCATAAAGCCGAAGGCATGATATAATTGTTTGTTGAACAAAGCCACACATTTATAAGACCATTATGCATCATTATGCATTACAGACATAACACACTGCCACAGCATCAAATTGATCAATGGTGTGAAAAATTAGTTTGTATAAATCATCTATGGTCCTTCGTTCAAGTTCAAAGAATCTTTTAGTTCAGTATTCTATTAAAACCAAGACATATGGTCAGCGGTCTTTTCAGTTTGCTGCACCTATGCTCTGGAACAAACTTCCTTACCATATTAGACAATCTGATACAGAGCATCAATTTCGAGCTAATTTAAAGGCTTTTTTGTTTGTTAATGAATTGTAAGTTTTAATTATTTTATTTTTGCTCTATTTCTATTTCTCTCTCTTTTTTATTTATGCGCACTGAGACTTAATTGTAAGATTGCGCTTTATAAGAAAGGATTATTATTATTATTATTAAAACATCTAGTTTTTCTTGGACAATGAGGGCAGCTTTGACTAACATGTATTTTACATGGGGTTACTGCAGCATATGAAGTTAACCCCTTGACTTGTAGGGGTGACTCTCTCCACTCGCAAGTTACCGCTAGCTAGCTGCTGGTGAAGTTTTTCGATTTTAGCGACCGCGTCACCGCGAAGTGCGAAGCCGAATGCGACGCATCCAAAACCATTGATTAAAGTCGTCAAAAATAGCTTAAAATGTGACCAAAATATAACAACAGACCATCGAGCCCAGAAGGATAAGAGAAAAGTGCAGTGAGTAATACGAACCAATTTAGTTTAGTTTAAAGGGACAGATCCTCTTTTACAAAACGTCTGAACAGTTTCCAGTTGACGGATGGGGATGAATGTAACACACCAAAAAAAAATCAGATCGAACAGCCCTATAATTTGGATTCTATGAATGAAAAACGAATGCATCAGACTATATATCGGTCAATAAAAGAGTTTAACTGATTTAGCATAATATTACAACTATATTGTACTTATTCTTGCAAAGGTATTGTGAAGCCGACATTGGTAAAGACCTGTATGTCACGGACAAAAATCTCAAAAATGAAGAATATGTAATTACATGTAGTAACTTTAAGCGAGGTTTGGTTATTTTGCCTAGTGTGCGGTCATGCTATTCGTATGTGTGTGCGGGTCACGTAGCTAGCGCGAGTCACGTAGGGGTCACGCATAGCGTTGTGGTACTTCTTGGAATCCCTGTACGAACTTCCTCACTGGGTGAATATACGTATAATGCACAATTGTTTGTTGGACGACGGTTTATTAGTTTTAGGTCTATAACTCCACGAAAAAGAGATTTCAAACCCTAATTTTTTCAGGCATGCTATTAAATGACATTTTCTTTCATAATAATAATCTGTTGACAATAATCTCGCAACTTTTGAAATTTGGCTTGCAAAAGAGGATCTGTCCCTTTAAAGACAACAAAGTGATAAAAAAAGTTTTAAAAAGGGGTACGAAACTGCATGCTGCAATTAGCGCCGCACACTAGTCACACTAACTTAATTCGTCACCAATAGATCGGATACAGTCAACTAGCTTCAACTTGATCTTGTCGTCATGCGTCATGCTAGTCAAAAAGTTGAAAAAGCAGCCAGCGCACGACAGCACAGCCACAGGGGCTGGGCCGGCACCGGCCGCCGGCCGGGCGGCACACGTCACGCGCCACTACAAACTATTGCCACGAACGGATGGCTTCCGGGTTTCGTCGAGCGAGCGACGTATTCATCTAATTACGTGACGTCACTACTACGGCAGCATCGGGCCGATTTTTATGAATGAAATGGATGCGCATGCGCACTAGCTTACCCCTACATCTGCGTGTGGTGTGCTACAAGATTCTTCTCGCAACTGTGCTTCATCTGGTACCAAACTCGGCCTAGTTTCCACTTTTCTTCTATTTTTCACGATTTTTTGAAAGTGCTGTTCAAGAGCGGAAAGCCCATACGATACCTTGGTCTTACTGTGATTTCGGTAAGTAGTATAATTTTCATGATATTCTTACGAATTTCTGTCGGTGTCGCATCATGTTCGTGGATGTTTCTAGATTGATAATGTCTATGTATAGTACCTGTGTTGTGGTTGTATGAGAGCAGTCGCTGTAATATGCATGGAATTGTACCGTCTCAGATGCTGGCGTGTACTGTAGTATCGCTCACGATACTTTGAGACACGTCCGCGTTACGATGTACACTAGCAAATGGGAAACTGTATGGGCAAGTATGCCCAAAAGTCACACTGCTGTATAGCAGTAGTGACTTCACTAACCCCCCTTTTTGGGGTTAGTTGTAAAGACTATTGTTCATGAATGATTTCTTATTTTGTATTTTCTCACCTAACTTTGTAGATCTTGCTAGATGGCCGATGAAAATTCTCCATTTGATGGCGTCACGTTGCCCCTAGCTAAATTGAAATGGGCTTCAATAATATTCGTTGGTCCTGCTTGCACGTCAACACAGCATCACCGCACACGTGAAAATGGCATTCACTGTGCAGCTAGCGCATATTTGTACTACGTCATTCATATCGAACTTGTTTTGGTCTGAAGCTCCGCCGATAAAGCTTGTTCATTAAGTTTTTAAAATGCAACGTTTAAAATGTTTGAATAAAATTTAGGTTTCTCTGTTTTTTCAGGAACATAAATCTTTGTATACAAAATGTTTTACATTACATTTTAAAATTAGCGTCTTATATTTGTTTATTTCTATTCTTTAAACTTAGAAATACAACTTAGAAATACACATTTTACCGTAGTATCATTTCAAGCGCACACCTTTTTTCCGATTTACCCAAGTCAATTTGGATTCAGTAAGACAAGTAATGTACGAGTGTGCGTAAGGCATTGCTAATGTATCAAATCCTGGACAGAGACTAACTAGCGAAAGGTCATTTCAGCGACCTCAACTTCCGTTCAATACAAGAAATACGGTGATCGTCGTGCAGTGCAAGTGCAAGGGAGGCCGTGAAACCAGATAACATTGTCGAATTCGAAGCAAGAAAAGTGGGTAAGTTACAAAAACACATCTTTAAATTGAATACTATAGAGCCCAAAGGGCATATATTTCGCCCCAGAAATAAACGGGGGGAAACCATACCTTAAGTTTAAATGTAGGTATGTATGTGGGTACCTGTATAGGTACCCACATGTAATGGGGTAGATCGACAAATCTATCGCATTCATGGCCTTTTTGACATTATTATTGTTATTTTCACTGTCGGCATTCTAGCGATAGACGCTATCTATACACTGTGCCTTGCGCAGTAAGAACACCGTAGCTCCACAGTAAAAGTTACTTACGGAAAATCAGTTGCATTCAAATACAAAACACCACATTCTCACACTTTGAGCGACATTTGTAGCCCTATCAATACATTTAGGGCTGCTATAATATGTTAACTCACCGATCTCGTGTGTCGCTATACATGTCATTCTATAATTACGGCAATTTTTCAAATTTGACAAGATTTTCCATCACTCTTCTTCGGTCTTTCGCGATACTTTTTTTCAAACTGCATAATATATTGTGCTTCCGGATGCGCGAACAAATTTTAAGCAGCTAGGTACGGTCAAAGACGGTACAGCGCTCGCGCTGCAAAGCTATACAGAACTTGGCCAAGTAATTCTGTATAGTATAGCTTTGCAGCGCGAGCGCTGTACCGTCTTTGACCGTACCTAGCTGCTTAAATTTTTTTCGCGCATCCGGAAGCACAATATATTATGCAGTTTGAAAAAAAGTATCGCGAAAGACCGAAGAAGAGTGATGGAAAATCTTGTCAAATTTGAAAAATTGCAAAAAATTGTATAGCGACACACGAGATCGGTGAGTTAACATATTATAGCAGCCCTAAATGTATTGATAGGGCTACAAATGTCGCTCAAAGTGTGAGAATGTGGTGTTTTGTATTTGAATGCAACTGATTTTCCGTAAGTAACTTTTACTGTGGAGCTACGGTGCGCAAGGCACAGTGTATAGATAGCGTCTATCGCTAGAATGCCGACAGTGAAAATAACAATAATAATGTCAAAAAGGCCATGAAAGCGATAGATTTGTCGATCTAGTATTTAATGGGGATGCTTTGAGAAGGGGTGGGCATCGCCATCGGGCCGCCCGCAATTCCCCCCGCACGTGCTATCGATACTACCTCCATGCGATATTCTACACAGAGCTGCAAAGCTGATTTCGGGCACGTGCACCGAGGAGCTACGTCATGAGCAAGGCAGCCAATGAGATCGCGCGCTGAGCTGCAGCCAACCGTTGTACAGGGTGAATGGGGAATAGTTCGTAGTGCGCGCAAAACATTGTAGACACACAAAAATGAGTGAAATGCTGAAAATGTATTACGACACATGCTTGAGTGATAATAAAACAGTTCCGTCATTCAGCGAACTATACAAGCCAATTTCCTGACTTTATTCAACTTTCAAGACGTGGACTCGTGGACTTACCCTACACAGTTTTCAACACATGGGACTTAATTTAAGCGAATAGATAAAACAAACGGCTCTCATTCACATGCCTTCATACTGAATTTCAACTAATTTTAGCACTGAGTTCATTAATTGTTGTTATATAAGTCATAATACGTAAAATAAATCAACTTACATCGTCGTGCTGCATGATTGTAACAAGAAATATGGCCACACAATACGATAAGTAGTATAAATTAACCACACGTTGCTTTGGGCTGAAGTTAGTAGCTAATATTAATGTGGTTAACCGTCAACCTTTTTTTGTTACTGTGTAAAGTCTACGCGGCAAACTCATCATGGTCTAGTGCATTCATAGTGCACCGCGTTATTGGTCGCTGAGTTCAGGTACCTGGCTAGCTAGCTGAACAAAATAATTGGAACAAAGTTAAAAACATAAGTAACAACAACAACAACGTGGTCGGTGTTCCTGCGTATGTGTTACAGTTGTTGTCGATTAAAATGTCTCTGATAGAAGGAAACATCTTACTCGCATGCATTTTTGCTGCTGTTGCTATTATTGCAGCCACGATTCTACTATTCACAAGAAAGACGAAGTCAGGTATGTTTGCAATTGTACGCAATATATAAGATTCCGTATGGTCTCTTCTTAACATAATTTACAATAGTCCCACGTGATAAAAAATGTGTTGGGAATTCCACAATAATATGTTTTGTAACTTTTGTTTTATTCATTTTATATCTATGATTTTAAAAAAACTGTGTAAATATTTATTTTGATAAATTTATATTTTGTATACGAGAATCATTGGTTCATTGTATAATTCAATATTTGATTTGGTTAGTTTGTTTAAAATTAAAATACCTTCTTTGACCTTGTCCTTGATTTGGTCTTGAGGCTTGACATTGAAATTGTATGTTGAGCTTGATTGATATTGATAATTATTTCTGATCCGTGTTTTGATGAATAGCCAACTGTCATGGAATATACAGGTTACTAGCATTTATTCATTAAAATATGTGATGATTGTTAACATGTTCATATTAGAGAACCCGGGAACTTCTCTTCACCACGTGATTTTTTCATTGACACGCTCTATCAAAGAGGTACAACAAACACCACCATGACACCATTCAATCGAAAATAACTATCCGCGGGAATATATGAAATATATATAGTTCAGAAAATATATCTATAAAAGTTTGTTTTCGCATCGAGAACAAAAGGGCACCTATTCAGAATTACCGAACCTGAAAATCATACAATGTGACCATAAGTTTGGATGCATCAAATTTGGTGTCTCCAGTGATAGAAAACACGATATAGCCCGTTTTGGTAGAGAAAATGCCCACTATCCTTCAGTTTCCCAGCCCCTAGACTAGTTTTATATTGATCACTGAAATATGTCATACCTGCATGAACATGGATGGGTAAATGGGGAAAAGGAAATTATGTATAATTGTCATGTAGTATTTACTTTTCAATCTTCACTATTTTTAACACCAATAAAGAAGAAGAAGAGAGTGAACCCAGACGACCTCGTCCAAGACCGAGGGAAGATGCTGTTCCTCCAGGACGACCCGGGAGGAGGAGGAACGTGAGGGAACGCATGCAGCAGGCCAGGCAAGATGAGGATCCTGAAGAAGACATAGGTAAAGTCGGTGCTCAAAATTAGTGCTCAAAAACTGGCCCGGGCCGGTGCCTCTAAAAGTTAGCTGTGGGCCACCAACATAAGTTTAAAAATGATAAACTCCACTGGTCAGCCTAACTCATCATTGTCAATATGCTAGAATGACATCAAACCCCATAGAATGTAGCAGAGCAAGCATACCTACGGCATTCATTCAGCCGTAAAGGATTACTTGACCATATCTAGAAATCAGTGGAACTGGGCCTGGGTCGTTGTTGAGCTCTTGCCCACAGTAATGTATGTTCTTTTGATCTTGGACTAAATATTGATACTTAATTTCACTAGCCCGAACTGGCAAACAAATAATTATAATATTATTTGTAATGTTTTTCTTAGTTTGGGGCAATTAGGATTTGAAAAATCTTGTTTATACTTGCCCGACTGGGCCACAAAGCATCTAGCTTTGCATTATGATCTCTTCCTCAGGGTGATGAACAATTTAGTTTATATCTCAATTTGTTTTCTTATACAGAAGAGTATCTGGAGGAAGAGGATGATGAGAGAGACCACAGAGATGACGATGGCAAGAAGATTGGAGTCAAGAAGGCCAAGAAACTGGAGATGAAGGCAGAGAGACAGAGAGAGCGTGAGGTAATGCACACTTTGTTTCGTTTTGTTTGTTTTTTGCTTTAGTTTGTTTTGGATTATTTTGTTCACTTTGGTTGTTTTGGATTATTTTCATTTTGCTTTAGTCTGCTTTTTTGTGTTGTATTTTGCTCTGTTTTGTTGGTGTGTCTTCCTTTTCTTTTCTTTTTTTTTCTTTTTTTTTTGGGGGGGAGGTCTTTTTCTTTATTTTGATTTGGTTTGTGTTTTGCTTTGTTTTTTAATTTTGCTTTATTTTGTTTGTTTTTGTTTTGTTTTTTTGCTACAGGTGTTTTATTTTTATTTTTTACTTTCTTCATTCTGGGTTTCAACAAAATGCAAAACATAGAAACTGTAACATGAATTAGAAACCTTATAAATGATCAATATTATACAGAGTAAATTTAGTATGTTTATGGGAGATTCTGAAATTAACAAACTAATAATTCTTACTTTTTTCCTTCTAGAAAACGATGAAATGCAGTTAACTGCTTTTATTAGCAAATTGATTGGAGTTGATAATACCCTCAAACTTTATTAACCTGTTCCCTAAAAGAATTGCAATCCCCATAGATTTAATACAAGGACCTACCAGGTTCCTTTAGGCAATGGATACATTTTTCCAAACGCAATCATGACTCTTTAGAATTGTTCTACTAGCGTGTGTATTTAATTATTTAGCACATCTTCAAGTATTGACTATTTGTTTATAATTTGATATTTTATAATAATCATATTGTAGATCCAACTTTTAATTGCCAAATTATATTCAGCCTAAATAAAAAAGCTTGCAAAGGTACGAGGCACATTTGCCTAATTGGAGTATTAAAATATATTAAAATTGGAATATTAAAATGTTAAGTGGGACAACAATCATTTAGTAGTAGCTCCTTTAATTTGACAGATGAATGCATGCCAATTCTATTCCCCATTGCTGTGCACACTGTATACTGCACAGAGCACAATGTTTGTGCAATGACATGGCTTGGACCATAATTTGTTGCACTTCCCATGTCCATAATTGATTTTCAATGTTTAACCATTTCCTTTTGTTTGAATGGACTCCACAGATGATGCTACAAGAGAGAGAAGAGGAGAAAGATCGGAGAGCTGCGATGGACGAACAGAGGAAGAAAGTTGAAGAAAAAGAAGAGGAGTTGGAAAAACAAAAGGTGAGAATATTGGTTGTTCTTCCCATTGTACCTATTAAAGATGGTGAATAAAAGTAGTATAGAGCCTAGCTTTCAATCTTAGCAGGATTTTCGTCAGGGCAACAATTAACAATTTAATAAAGATGGTATTAGATTTGTGAATCACATGGGCGGTGCCATCTTGCCAGCGTCTTGCTCACAATGCAAAATACACATTTGCTCAGTGTTATGCAATGTGGACAAACATGCCCAGTTAATCGGACCAACCTGTACTTCCCCATACATGAGAAGGAACTCTGGCCAGGTCATAACAAGGGTTATCTTCTTGCTAGGCATTCAGGATTTATAGAATGGGGAACATTTGATGACACACAGAGTACCCCGGGGTACCGTTGTACCCCGGTATCCCGCGTTGTGTAGCGCCATCTTGTGTCCACCCGAAGTACAACCGTACCGCAGAGCAATCATGGATGCCGCTGGTGTATTGCGTTGTGCATGCAGCGCTTGTATGCATGCTACCCCGGCCGCAAAGAGAGCATTTTTAACGTAAATAATTGTACACTCTTTGGTACCCCAGTGTACAGCCCTGAAAAAAAAAAAAAAAATTAAACAAAATGGCGGATTTTCATTTGGTACCCCAGGGTACCATTTATGTCATCATTTAGCGCTAAACATGCACAGCTATCAGAGAAGAAGTCCCCTTCACAATCTTTAGCTTCCACTATACTCTCTATACTTGAAGCTGAAAGAAACTTGCATGATATTTCAGCTGTTTCTAGACATAACTTTTTTAAATGTTCTAGTTATACGTTTGTACAAGAATCCACAGCTCATTTCATTGTTTTCTTTGGCATTTGAGAGATATTTGCAATATAATGATTGATTTTTTCCTCAAAAAGATTGATTTGCACAATCTTTGCATGAATATTTTTTACTTCTACTTTTTCTGACTGAAGAAGGAAGAGCATGAGAAACAAGAACATGTTTAACCTGTTCCCTACCAGATTTAATACAAGACCCAGTAGGTTCCCATAGGCAATGGGTTAATAAAATTAATTTAGTGACATTTTACACATTTCTTTATTCTCAAATTTTTTCCTCAAAAGTATTTCCCTTCTATTGTTTTTATTTAATGTAGGAAGAAGAGGAGAGACTCAAGAAGGAAGAGCAAGAGAAACGAGACCACGAGGAATACTTGAAACTGAAGGAAAGTTTTGTGGTCGAAGAAGAAGGCCACACCCAGGTGCTCTCGGAAAATGAGGTAATGAAGCGTGTGAATTGTAGGCTTTGTCTCAGATTCATTATGTTTTATTATAATTAAATTATACCTTTTTTCTGCAATTCATATATTTACTTTAAGCTGAAAGAAGGTCTTGTGGTTGAAGAAGAAGGACACACCCAGGTACTGTCAGAAAATGAGGTCATGTGAATTGTTAGCGCTGTCTTAAAGGGATAGTTGAGTATTGGTCAAACTTAACTTTAGTAACCAAAACCTGCACGATTACGATACAAACTAATAGTTATAACTTCACCATGCTCGAAAAGTATACACAATTACAAACGACAAAGTAAAACCCCTGTTATCATTCAAAAAGAGCCGTTACAACTCGAAGTGTCAAATTAACTCGGCGCGAAGCACTAGCGTTGTAGGTCCTAATACGGGACTGTATAGTGCAGTGTGCGGTAATACGGGACTGTAGTGCAGTCACTGTGTGCGGTAATACTATACAGTAGTACGTGTATATTATGTATCGCAACCATAGAAGTATGACTCCAACACTGCCGTTGACGCAACTCGCAAGCCCCATTCGCATTCGTTCGCCTTTCGTTCACAGTCGCGCTAACACACGGAGAGACTGGTCCATGAGGCGCATATATCACTGATTTTTTGCGGAATGGAAGGAAAAATCATAATCTTAATCCACCCGGTAGTTGGATCACATATTGGAGAGTAAATTGCTGGTAAGTACCGTATCATATGTATAGTTTTAAGCACAATTAGCGTGCACACAAATATTTGGTTTCAGTCTTTTATTAGGAGAACATAGAACGCTAGTGCCTCGCACTAGCGGTTCTAAAAAGTGATACCCGGGTGTCAACCACTTTTATATGGTATTTTGAAAGCAAATTTCACAACAATTAGAGCATTTGAATGGAAATTATTATTATTTCCCATGTTTTTTTCGATGATCTTTCATATGGAATTGAAATCAACCAAATCCGTTACAATCGATGTTGGGGGGCACTTTGGAAATTACCAAAACTCAACTTGGCCTTTAACATTATAATTTTGTATGAAAAATATGTTTTGTTGCCTTTAATGTATAATGCCAAATGAACAAAACTGAAAGAAACTTTTGTGGTTGAAGAAAAGGTAAAACCCAGGTGCTCTCAGAAAATGAGGTAATGAAGCGTGTGAATTGTTAGCTCTGTCTCAACATTATTATTTTTATGAAAGATATATGTTTTGATGCCTTCAATGTATAATGCCAAATTAACAAAGTTGATATACTCACTGCACTTTATGTAACATTGTGTTTTTCTCAATGACTTATGAGGGATACAAATTATTTTGGGGCCATCATTTAATAGACTGGTTCACTTACATTTTCAAACATTATCCTGTTAACAATGTTTGTTCCTAGCAACCTGAAAACTATCCAATGGTTTACCCAACATAGCAACACCTAATGTATCATGGTGGGTTCCAAGTATTGACTTTTACATATATATTTCATAAGAACAGGTTAAATGAATAGCCCATCTCCATTATTTTCAATATTAAGGCTAGTTTTTGGATGATAGGGTTAAAGGGGAAATTTGACAAACCAAAACCTGTTCCATGCTTTTGTTGTTAATACGAATACAACAAGGTATGAGGGAACCGCTAGAATTCCAATTGGATTTTGAGGATTTGGACAATGTTACTAGATCCCTTTAAGTGCCATATACATTTTATGTAATCTTCTTATAACTTAGTGTTATTAATAATAATATTGTATTATCTTTGTTAATGTTTCAGTCACAATCATTGTTGGAAGAGTTCATCAATTACATCAAGGATATGAAGGTGGTGCTACTGGAAGATCTAGGAGCTCAGTTCAACATTAGAACCCAGGTGAGACTCAAACGCTGGAATTCTCATGAGCAGGTTAAATTAATCCCGGGCTAAATGTCAGAATTTCAGAATTTGTGTGTGTTTTGTATCATTATATTGTTAATAGCACCCCCTAGTAGTGACCTTTGGAAATGTTAATGATTGTATTTTTTAGAGCTCAACTTGATTTACATGTGTGCCAAATATGAAAGCAATTGGTCTAGTCATAAAGAAATTAGGGAGAGGGGAGGTGGGTAGCCTTGGGCCTGGGAGCGCCAAAAACACTTGTGCTTTATAGGGTTAATGAGCGCTTGTTTCTTATAAATGCACACTCATCCTACACCAACACACACACACAAAGCCTATGCCAAACCCACTGCATGTGATGCTTATAATCTTAAGCTAAACTGGCAGGAAGAAAGTGTGACAAAAACGGGTCAATTATCATATTTTTAAGGTTTATTTACCTTTTTATGAGGATGATATTGATTCGCCCTTGGGTGGAGCCTCTAGAACCCCTGCTGTAAACAAATGAGTGTAGAATGTGCATAGTAAAATTAGAACAAGTAAAGAAGAAACAACCTGAGGGAAACTGTGGTGGCAAAGTGTTTTTCCATAAACAAATTTTAATATTAATTTAACCCACTGATGACATAAAACAACATGATTTAGCCCAGGCTAAATTTAACCCGGCTAAATTTTCCGGCCAAACTATTTTTACATGGATGATTCTCAGTGACACCATTGAAGGGATCTAGCAAGTATGTTGATATTAAATACAAAAACTGATTACGGGTTTCAAATAAAATGTGTATTTCTGTAATCTGATATATGTCCACAGAGTGATGTGTGAACATTGAAATGAATGTTGTACAGTATGACTGAAATGAGTGAAAATGTGAAGTGCTATTTACTAACACATTGCCAAGTTTGTATACAGTTGAAATGATACCTTGGAATTTTTTCAAATCGAATCATAAATATCTCATTAGAATAGAGAAAATGTGAAAAACCAAACTGGGTTCTAACTTCAACCGCAAATAAAAGAACCAAAAGAAATGCAAAAAAAGAACCAAAAGAAATGCAAGTGAGTTTGGTCAATTCAGACAAAGATACTAGTTCACCTTTGAAATAATTCAAATCAGCTTGGGGTGATTTAGGGCCACAAAAGACCAAAGTGAGGGCTCCGCATTACATTTTCAGTTGAGCGCTGCACTTAAAATGAAGTTGAATTTACCCAGCTTCAAGTTGTGAGCAATACGTGGCATATATTGCAAGCATCTTCATCTTGTCTGTAGTGTGAAAATACACAGCGCTGCTGGATTGGATTGTAGGACTGCTGGGGGTGTTTCACGAAGATACAAAGTTGAAGTTAACTCTAAGTTGGACCTAACGATTATGGAAAGCCATTAGTTTCTTTACAACATTGTTGGAACAGTTCTTTTTAAAGGCATACATTTTGATTGAAATCAGTAATATTTGTCATTATCAAGGAGCCTTGAAGTTATTGATATCAGTTTATGTTGGAAATTTCAAATACTTCAATTTTTTTTGTTTTTGAATATGTTTTATTCCAAGGCTACAAATGGCTTTCCATAATTGTTAGGTCAAACTTAGAGTTAAGTTCAACTTACAATCCTTGTGAAACACCCCCTGGACTTCAATAGAAGAAGAATATAGACTTTTTTCCCCACAAGCACATCCATTCCCTACTAGATTTGTGCCATCCCCATAGAGATAAAACAGCGCTCACCAGTGGCCGAGAGCACGATCATGACCCAGGACCAGCCGAAGTTCCACTGATCTCTAGATATGCTTGTGTAATCCTTTACGGTTGCATGAGTAAGGGCGGTATGCATGCTCTGCTATGTTCTGTTGATTTGACTGTACTTCTAGCATATTGACATCGATGAGTTAGAGCCAATGATGCTAAATACCATGGTAAATGTCGCTGGTCCGTAATCGGGCCCCTGCCCCCTGGTTCCTGAATGCATGGAGTTAACCTGTTCCCTACTAGATTTTGCCATCCCCATAGAGTTAATACAGGGCTCACCAGGTTTCCGTAGGTAATGGGTTAAAGTTGTCCATGTTCTATGGATGACATCATGACAGGTTATGTATTCTGCGTGTGCCTAAAGTGTTAAGCTGGATGTTGTTTAATTCAGCTTTCACATCTGAATGAGCATGTCCCTTCCACGTGTTCTCATTTCAGTGGTTTTGTAGCTTGCTCTCACGTCTGGGTTTGCAATATATATTACAACTCAATTCTTTACATTCATTAACATACCTATAGCCCCCTCTCTTGGCAGAAATGCAAGAAATTTCTTGAGAAACTCTTTGGAAAATGTTTGTACTAATTCAACAGACCTTGATCCCGACGCTAAACAACTGGCCCAAGGGCAGTTGAATTTTCTGTGCTTAAAAATAATTGTTATGGATTTCATGTTCTGCCCAGCTTGTATAGTCTTATTATGCCAAGGGTTGCTCTATATTTTTTTGTGGTTGTGAGGGTTGTTTGGTCCGTCTATGCATGTCTTGTAATGATTTATGGCCAAATAGGGATACATTGATAGGATGAAATGTTTTATTTTATTATGATTGGTTATATTTTTTCTTTATACTTTTGTAAGAAGTATCAGATTTCAACTTTATGCCATATTTGATTGGTTATTAATCCTTTATTTGAAAGAATTTCTGATTTCACTCTTTATGTACATAGAATATATATAGTTATGCTGATTTTCTTATTGGAAATGTTTTTTTTTCGTGAAGCATGATCTTAATCCTTCAATTACCCATAACTCATAATGAATCAATCAAAAGTTAGTTTTAAATCAATATTCATGACATTTTTTAAAGACACACCATCTTTTGGTAAGCTTTAGTCATGTGAGAATACATTACACCCCAATTTTGATATCCTTATAAATGTTTTTCTCTTTCAAATCTTAAAAATATGATACATAATTACAGAAAAGGTTAAGTTATTATGCTACATCTTAAAGATATACCGTAAACCGGGGTGACTTTTGCCACTTTTTGAATATTTTCTTGAATAATTTTTTCATAATGATATTTTTCCAAAAATTTCTTCCATAATAAGGGTGTACTAGTAAAGGTCTATCCACTGCATATATATTCTTCCCTTCTTGATTTTTATTTTTCTTTATTTTGTTAGTCGAAGACTGGCAAAAGTCACCCCGGGTGTCGGGGTGACTTTTGCCGGCACACATTTTGTTGTTTTTAATACAACATTTTCAATATTTACCTTGACTAATGTTCTTTTAAAATACACTGAACCTCTTTCTCCTATTGTTTTACTTATAAATACTTTTAAAAATACATGATTTTAGTAAAAAAATGATATTACAATAGGATAATGCACAATTTACAAAATCTTCAAAATGTACATTGCCTTCCCCTATCTCAAGTCTGATAACAGTTCAAATAACTTCTTCTTATGTCACTAGCTCTATCAGTGAACATTACTGCAATTTTCATGGAGATTTAGTTCTAAGAATGTCTAGATTCACATCTTAGCAGTTTGTCTCAAAATTTTCTTCGCCACAAGATGACTACTACACTCCTGTATTTTGGTTCAATGTACACTGTTATTCCTGTAAATAATTATAAATAAAAAATAAAACTGAAAATTCTTCTTGAAACATAATCTAATTAATCATTAGGCCACAGTAAATGATATTTCTGATCACACTGCATTCATAATGCACAATTTATAAAAATCTGAAATATGAGACTTAACCACATTATTGCCTTTTCATTTTTTTTGTGACATTTGAAGGCGCAATAGCCTAGATGCGATTTTTAGAGCTTGCTTGATATGCGCTGAATATAAACTAATAATTACATTACATTTTGTCTCCTATTTACAACTTTGTAACCAAAAACATAATAATTCTATTCTGGCCAAAGTCACCCCGAGCTTGCAGCAAATAGCCCGGGGTGACTTTTGCCACGTCCATTTTGAAAAAATCAGAGGGAGGGTCGATGAAGTTAGTGCATTGGCAGTTTTGTACACCCTTAGTGTACGTTATCTGACATATTTGCTTGATTCTCCATTTTCCGTTTTCTGTAGAGACTCGAAAGTTTGACCACAATATCAATCATGCGCTTAATTTTTCATACAAAAAACAACAACAAAAGCACAGAGAGTAAGCCGTTATAAAAGAACGTTATGAATTTTTATAATGTTCACACATTAGCCTATAAGAATATGTAAAAATATTTTCAGAAATTTGTTCAAGTAAGAGAGCCTCAATGAAAATACATTTTTCTCACAGGGTGGCAAAAGTCACCCCGGCGGCCAAAGTCACCCCGGTTAACGGTACTTAATTACATCTAGTTCTTTCTAAAACGTTGTGTTTTGCTTGATTTTGAGTCCATGTGAAAGTACAGTTATTAAGGACTTATAAATGTTAATTATTCCTCTCAAAGTGCTCGCATACTTTGACATTTTTATTTTAAAATGTTAAAGGGCCACACAAAGATCTTTCTACAGATTCTGATATGTACCCATACCCAGCGAGAGACAGGTAGCTGCTATACAAAACTATGTGCAAGCACTGCCCACTAGACAGGTTTATGGTTGTACTCATTATGGGTTCATTGTGCCCTACAATTCCAGCTTGTAACGCTTGCACATGGCTGTACATAGCCGGTATCTTGTCGTTCGTCAATCAATTTTGATGACCTTTAATTACTTATTAACTGCATACAATTTATCCTGCACCCAAACTCACATTATGAAAATGTAAGGAATTCGCACAAATGCTGAAAAAAAGGAAATAGAAAAAACATTACAAATGAGCATGATTCCATGATTAATTATCTCTAATTTGCATATTATTGCAAAATTTGTTAATTTCATGATAGATTCTTGTAGAATACAGAAAGATGCACATGCAAAATTTGGTCCTGAACTAAGGGGTGTCAGGGGGGACTTTTAGACCCTCCCCAAGTCATGGGGAGGTTTTTTAAAAAGCTGAATCTTTGGGGGTAGAAAGGGTTTCCCCCTTAAAATTGATGGGAACTAGAAATACCCTAGATATTATAGTAGAAGAGATGGTAATTTAAGTTACACACACAAACACATACAGTATATACGCACACCCACACACACACATGCACACACCCACACACACACACACACACACACACACACAAACGCGCACACACACACACACCCAAACACACACACACACGCAGTACACACTCCCTTCAGTTGACCTGCCAATGCCACTAGAGATAAAATGACTTCACTACAGGTCTAAAAACATAGCTTGCAGGGGGAATATCTCAATGACCAATCTAACTCAAATTTACATAAACATGTCTCCAGTTCAAATGACCTTTTTTTCCCAGTTATTTTTTCTCCAAAGAACTTGATGAAGTTGTTAGTAAGATGTGTAATCCTAGAACCCCAGATTTTATCTTCAGAGATCGTCTGCAAGAGATATGACGTATTTGTTAATTAGATTTTTATGCTGGCTCAGTGAATATTTTTGAAAACATTTATGGAATAAAAATGGAACATTATATCTTATACCATGTTATTTTCAATTCTTTGTTGTAATTTGAGAGTTGTTTTTTGTCTTCTTCTTTTACACCAAGTCACTAGGAACATTTAAGAATATTTGGATCATCTAACTTGTGTTTAAATATTTTGATTATTTCTAAAAATGATAACCAGTCACAAAAAACAGGTGATTATGGCTAACTTATATTCTGTGTTCTTTTACCTTTTCTAATGAATGTGTAGTGAAAATTATTTACTGTTTGTAAATGACTGGTTTGGGTCATAACTGTTCATGATTTTTTAGGTTGCAGTCTTGCAGATAACCATTTTTATTCACATCAAAGAAGAAAAATGACTAATATTTTCTAAATGTACATGCAAAAAAACAAGCTAGAAACGATATTGAAACAGTTACCTCATTTAGATGTGTTTTCTACAATCTTGTAATTGTTGTAACACCCCTCCCTACAAATACACACAAATAAATGTAAATTGTAGCAGTAATTCCTATAAAGTAAAGTGTCATTGATACGGTTCAATCTTTGTTCTAGATATGAAGTAACCATTCCATATATGTAGGCTACTGAATTTTGTTGTTGATTCTGTTAACCTATAAACTCAACGCTGGAAGACTATATACATTGGAGAATTGGGGTGAATGAATAATGAGTTTTCAAAATTTGATTAAAGTTAGTCACCTATTCAGTTCTGATGTTCATGATTATTGGTATCTAGACAGTTCTAAACCAATTATTCAAATGAGTGTATGATTAGGGAAGAGTTTGTCAATTTGGTCATTTATATATTTTCTTGCATTCATTGCATCATTATTGATATATTATAGATTTTTAGAAATACAGTAGAGAAACCAAACATTTGTGATAAATAACAACAAATATGATGAAACAAAATGTAATGGACATTCTTTTACTTGGAAACATGAACACTGGAACAATTTAATTTCATACTCTTCCTATTCCTCTCTATATATTTTCAATTTCTATGCGCATTGAGACTTAATTTTAATACTGCACTATATTCTATAATATGAGTATATGAATTATTATTATAATATTATTGACCACTGCTCCAGTTAAACTCTAAATATGTTTCTTCTATCTCAAAGTATTATAGAAAAATTATCAATTGCATGACTCTGTTTCACCCATAATCATTAGTGACTGAACCTCCTGGGTCAGTATTATTCTTGTAAGGAAAGGTCAGTTCAATTTGTTTTATCCGATAACTGCACAGACATTTATTGTAGTAGCTCTTATTTCAACCTTTAATATCAAGGTCCAGCACTATTAAAGTGCAGTCATTTGAGGTCAGGTAATTTGTGTAGGCCTGTAATACCCACAATCCACTGCATCAGGATTGTTCCTTCCAGATTTATTTTTAGTTTAGACTGAGATTATGTTCTGCGAAATTGTTGAGCTGTTAAATAATGCATCATACAGTAGATTTAAAAGGATCTAGTGACTTTTTCTGAATCAACCAAATGCTCTTGTTCCTCTAGTGGTTCTTCCATGCCTGTTTTTTCGTTCCTCTTACTAATTTAGAAGTATGAAACCAGCTTTTTTTTTTTTTTTTAAACATGTGAATTACTGCATTTTGTTGTTTTTGTCTTTATATTAAACTTGTGGGAGACGAAGCCTGGAGTATGTCGATTCGGGGGTCTGTGGAAAATGTTTGTTTATAAATATGCGTGTACCTAGATATTATTATCGTGAATGCGGTTGAGTTGCAAAAGGGCAAGTGACTTTCAGAAAGGTCATTTGAAAACAGTGGCGTAGCCCTGGCAGGGCATGTGCCCCCCCCCCCCCCCCAACAAAAAATAAAATAAAAATAAGGGAACAAAATAAAGAAATACAGACAGTGTGCCCCCCCCCCCCCCCCCGTTTA
Source organism: Echinarachnius parma (assembly GCA_037951105.1). NCBI lineage: Eukaryota > Metazoa > Echinodermata > Echinoidea > Clypeasteroida > Echinarachniidae > Echinarachnius > Echinarachnius parma. The sequence goes on from JBAMJV010007642.1 coordinate 35,314, forward strand.
TTTGTGTGCTTCTTCAATAAGTCTGACCACGCTACGCCACTGTGTGAAAGCATTTGAACTGACAGATTATGTAAGCTTTGTACTGAGATGAATGTAATACCAGAGGAGGCTTACCGAATAATGACTCTCTTTGATGCATATTATATATTGTAAATGCATAAAAGCATTTTTGGGGCTCAGCATTAAATCTTACCTTGCCCCTACCTGAATCCTAAAATCCCATGTGCAGCCGATAATTTCAATGTGTGCTGCTTTGAGTAGTCAAAATGCTGAACAAAAATAGACTTAATGTTAACTTATTCCCTACTAGATTTTGCATTCCCCACTAGATTTTGCATTCCCCTTGGACCTACCAGGTTTAGCTATGTGTATGAAAGACAGCCTACATGAGGGTTCCGTTGTAATGCATGAAATGCATTCCATGCGTCATGCAAAGATTGTATTGTTTGTTCCTATAATACAGAGGTGGCCCAGAAAAACAACAGAATGGCATACTTCCAATGACATTGGAACAAAACGACTTGTTACACTAGATAGGGAATCTTAGTACAGTGAAACCTCATTATAACGAGCACCTTGAGCCCATTGAATTACCTTGTTATATCAGATATCTTGTTGTATCAGGGCTTAAAAATAATAACATACATAGAACCTGGACCTGTGAAATTACTTCGCTATATCAGATACCTCGTTAGAACAGAGCTTGATATTAAGGGGGCCCCACTGTACCAAGAAAAATGATACCAAGATCAGCAATTTTAGTTGGATAATATTTGTTCTGGAATGAGTATTTTGGCGCGATGTTGGGTTTATTTTTTTCCTCTTCAAATGTTAACAATAAGTATTGCTGGAATATTGCATCTCTCACCTGCCACAAATTGATGGTAAAGAATTCTTAATAACAATAATAATAATAATAATAATAATAATAGATATTTATAGAGCGCAAATTGCAATAAGCCGCTAAGCACTATTATTACCCCGGTCAACGGATACTCACTTCAATCATTCCAATGCGTGTTTATCACTGCTTGAGTAACTTTGTTGGCATGTTCAAAAACTGATGAATGGTTGATAAAATTTGTATTTCTGTGATCTGATATGTCCACTGAGTGATGTGTGAAAATTTCACAGTAAATTAATTTCATATGACCGAGTAATGAGCAAAAATGCAAAGTGGTATTTGATATTCACTGCACTTATTTTGTACACAGTTATAATTTTCCAGTAGATAATTTAAATTCTGAACACTTCAGTCATAAATATTTTTATAACGAAAGAGATAGTCAGAAAACCGAAACCTGCTCTAAGCTTCTACTGGTATTAATGATTACAATGAGGTATTTGAGAACCGCTAGAGTTCTAGGTAAGTTTTGTCAATTTTTGTATGTTACTATACTTCGCACAAAAAGTTCTGCAATCGAGGTTTGCGCATTAATAACTTTTATATTAGGTTATTACCATTGATAAATTTGGTATCATTGGAAAGCGTGAATTCTCCCCTTTACATTGATATAACATTTGCTATGAGTATTTCATCATGGAATGTGCATTGCATCCAAATGTAGGGCAAAGTCAAAAGTGAAATGTTGCAAAATGCACTGATTCTGTCAACAAAGGGCCTTCCTTTTGTTTGAAGATTAAATGTGGCTTGAATGCCTATTACGTTATTACCATTCATAAATTTGGTATCATTGGAAAGCGTGAATCCTCCTCTTTACATTGATATAACATTTGCTATGGATATTTTATCATGGAATGTGCATTACATCCGAATGTAGGGCAAAGTAAAACATGAAATGTTGCAAAATGCACTGATTTTGTGCCTTTCTTTTGTTTGAAGATTAAAACTTGGCTTGAATGCATGACCACCTCACCCCCATTCAAGCCAAGGAAGGCACTCTGTTGACAAAATCAGTGCATTTTGCAACATTTCACTTTTGACTTTGCCCTACATTTGGATGCAATGCACATTCCATGATAAAATATTCATAGCAATTGTTATATCAATGTAAAGAGGAGGATTCACGCTTTCCAATGATACCAAATTTATGAATGGTAATAGCGTAATAACAAAGTTATTAATGTGCAAACCTGGATTGCGGAACTTTTTGTGCGAGGTATAGATCCCTTTAATACTATAGATGGCAGGACGGACATCAACTGCCTTGCTGAAGGCTGTTTAATTTTGATTTCTTATTGTTTTTTCTTAACTAAAATTTTTAGGAAGCGATCAATCGAGTTCAAGAACTGCAAGAGCAAGGGAGGCTTACCGGGGTCATTGATGACAGAGGCAAGTTCATCTACATATCTGAAAAGGAGCTGGAAGCAGTCGCTAAGTTCATCCGGCAGAGGGGCAGGGTTTCCATAGCAGAGCTGGCTGAAGCGAGCAACCAATTAATATCGCTCAATCCGGAAAATGAGGATGTCTACCAGAGCAAGCTTTTGAGTCAGGCATCGTAGTTTAAGAAAAAATAATAATAATGATAATATCGTATTTATACCACGCATATCACAGAAGTATATATGCACCCTAACTCCTTGAGTGCCATGCTCGCATTTTTGCGAGTTACAATACACACAAATGCCATTGAACATTATAATACCTGGGAGGTGTTTCACAAAGATCCTAACTTGAACTAAAACTCTAAGTTGGACTATAAAAATATGGGAAGCCCTTTGTGGCCTTGGAATACAATATATTCAAAAGCAACATGACAAGAATTTTAGACTTTTAATAAATGTTGCATAAAGAACAGGAAATATCCTGCATAATAGACAATATTAATGATTTGAATCAACATTTTATGCCTTTGAAAAAAGGACTGAACAACAATTGTTCAAAGAAACTAATGGCTTTCCATACTTTTTAAGTCCAAATTAGAGTTAAGTTCAACTTAGGTTATTTGTGAAACACCCCCCTGGCATGTTAAGAGTTAAGTAACAGGAAAGTTCAGCATGCAATATCATGTATCAATATGTTACTTTGAATAACAATACCCACTATTATAGGTCTTATACAAAAGGGTACTTTTCCTTTCGTTGACTTGAATACCAGAGATGCGAATGAAATATGTTGTGGGCCTTATCATTCTTATGACGTATTCATTTATTTCATTTCTTTCTCTAGTATATATGCCTTTTTCCTTAACCCATTGACTACGGGAACCAAGTGGGTTGTGTACAAAGTCTATGGAGATTTCAGAATCTCGTAGTGAAAGGGTTAATATGTTTCCAGCGAATTTAACAGACCAATTCTATCAAGCTATACCAAGTAGCTGTAGTGAAATATAGATTAGTTTCAGAAGAAAGTCCATTTTCAAATGTATTTTGTTTTTGTTTGTATAAATTGTGTACGTTCATGTACCAGTACGTCTTAGTTATCTTTTATTCCTTTTTTTATATCCCTCTTTAATAATAATAATAATAATGATAATAATATTGTTAAGATTTATGTAGCGTCTAATATAAATCATCTCTAAGCACTTTACATTATTGTATTTTATTTTTTCATAAGGAGATACAATATGTAATGTACATGGTATTTTATACATTATAATGTATACATGTATCATTCATTGTATGTATGTATGTATGTCATAGATCTGTTTATGTATTCCTATATATTCACAAATTATTTTGGGGTGTTGCCGTTGGTTCCCTTTAAAATTAGACTGGTAACCCTTTGGGCCATCTTATCCAGAATCTTCTGCATCTTTTGTGATTAGTGTTTAATAGAAGACCACACTTGATGAGGGTCAAGTACGGAAGACCATACAACACCATCCCTATTGACCTTAGCCAGGAGCTAGTTATTTGATTCCCAGTTTGCAGTTTTCCTGCGCCTTAGTAGAGTGGAACCTCGTTATAAAGAGCTCCGATATAACAAAAACTCTATCAACAAGGTCATTTTCCAAATTTCCTTGTTCAAGCTCTTGATGAAAATTATTTTGTTGTTGTTTTTGCTTTTTACCCTGCTATTAGAAGGTAATTTGTATGGTCACAAAGTCTTTGTAACAATGAGGTTCCTCGGTTGGCCCTCCTTGGCCCCGTTGCAGAAAGAGAAACAATCAATTGTAAGTTACAATTAATTGTAAGTCAGAACATTTGCGCATTTCAACAGTTCAGATTTGCGCATTAAGTCACATGATCTGACTTGCAATTGATTGTACAATTGATTGTAAGTCTTTCTGCAACTTGTATTATTATGTATTTCTTTGTATTAAAAAAAAAAAATGTCCCCTTATGTTTCCTACTGTTTTTCAAATTATTTGGGGGCATGTGCCCCCCCCCCCCCTCCCCCCTGTCGGTACGCCACTGATAGCACCTAATATCACCTTCAAGTACTTTACACTATCATGGGATACAATGCACTCTAGCACACATTGCATGCACCATCTCCACTCCCTGAGGAGCATTCCTTCCAATCAGCTCGTGGGCATTGAGAAGATCATTCATATAAAAGCCTTTCAATTCCTACCCAGTCCCCATTTATACACCTTTGAAGAGAGCAGCAATTGTGGATTAATTATCTTGCTGAAGGACAAACGCCATGGGCATACACTAGTTTTCAAACTCGGGTTCACACTGATTGTAAAGTATTTGCTATACCAATCTTGCACCCACACATCCACCCACACAATTTTCAGTGTGCTGCTTTGACCGGGTTATAAATAAACAAACATAATCCTTGGTTATTTTCCATATTTCCATTGCGTTTGAGTATACTGTTTATCTGACCTACATTATATTCTTTTCACTGAACCTGTATCATTTACTGTAGAGTCGTTGCAAAACTTGTATTTATTACAAGCAGTGTATTGTTTGCCATTGTATTATTTTGATGATATTTCTTTGATCAGTTCTTGAATTTGTGTAATAGATCCATCCTTGCTGATTCTCACATGAGGATACACTTACAGGGTGTATCATTTTTCTTTCTGATTTTCTCCCTAAAATTGTCTTCCTTGAAAACGGTGAGATGCTGGAAAGTAAATAAGAAAAAGATTTTTTTTTTACATTTCTGATTGTAAATGGTAGGACATAAAAAAATGTCACATTGTTCTTCTTCTTCTATTTGTTTTACTTCAATTTTATTTATCATTGAATGGAATAAGGAAGAAAAAGGCCTGATTTTTAAGAATTGTTAGCATTATTCCATATTCCTCACCTGAAATGTTTAAGTTGAAGTTCATGTTATTTTCGAAATCCCCAATGCATGTGAATCCATGCATAATTAATACATTTGTGTAACCACATGCACATTTTCACGGCATAAATCAATATTTTCTTAATAATTTCATATTGTCGTGAACTTTTATATCTGCGAGGGCGTTTTTTTAAGGGCTATGATTTTTCTTTATTAGATTTGCATTCTTGTTTCATATTTTCCTAACCACTGTACGTACTCTGCCCTGGAAAATTTGTATTTTTATGCCAGTAATCTCCGGTCCATAATGAGAGGATTCGTGTAGCTGGTGACTTCATGTATATCATTGAGGTATGGATTATTTCTTATTTTATTTTATATTTTATTTTTAGAATATTCCAATGACTTTTTGAAGCTGCAAGCATGTCTGGGGGAATAATAATTTCATGTTTTATCTTTCATTGTTCCATATTTCCCAATCAATCTATTTTCGCTGTCGCTGGAACGTTCATTTTGTTCTATTAATCCCAAAATGAGGCAATTGTTGATTAATGTGATATGCATTTTCCTAAATAAGGTATATCAATCCGGTAATGACTTTTGTAGCTGTAAGGGTGACTGCAGGGGAATAATAATTTGATTTCATTGTTCGTGTATATTTCTGTTCTTAGGGCTGGTATTAAATTCAAGTCAGTAAGACATTTAGGCAATAGCAAGAAATGTACTTAGCCCACATTGGATTGCAATCTATTGATTAACTGGTAATTTGTGCAAAATGGCAATGTTACAATTTCTTTACAATTGTATTTATTTTGTATACTTTGTTTCGTTGTTTTAATTCTCAAAGGTAAAAGTCTAAAAGATGATTTCAATGCGAGATAAGTGTACATTTCCTAGCCTAGCGAATCCACAAGTAAATTCCTCATTTAATTCAAGTACTGAACTGAATTAATATGGGCTCATATATACTGCAACTTTATATTGACCAATGTGTGTTCTGTACAGCTGACTGTTGTAAAGTTGTTATTAAGAATTTTGTATGAGGAAGATTATTTTTCTGGTGACCAAATTGAATTCTTTTAATTGTATTGTTCTTGCACCATCTACAGGTGGAACCTAGTTATAAAGAACTCTGATATAACAAAACCCTCTTATAACAAGGTATCTTTACTATTTACACTTATAATAACAAGATAACTGAGTTATCAAGGAAATTTCCATGGCCTTAAGCTCCTCAGTTTAATGGGGTTCCAATATAATATCAAAATGCGATATTATTTTCTCGTCGATGCACTGACTTTTATTGAGGCTATATTTGGGGGACGATTTTTATTTGTGCATTTTCATTTGTCTTTAACATGTGCTTCCACTTTCAATTTGTATAGTGGCTTTATTTCAACATTGAAATGTGATTTTAAAATGTTAAAATTAATACAAAATATGTAGCATTACAATAGTTATTCCATTTTTGTTCGACTATAAAAGACAAAAATGTTGAATACTTTAAATAAATTAAAGTAACAGCTCAATGTTGTATACCAGCGGTTTTTGTTGTAATTGTTTGTCCATTCTTTGGCGTGTTCAGACCCTGTTATAATTCTGTAAAATATCTTCTCTATACCTTTTCTTGTCATACTTACTAAATCCTCTTTTTTTGGAGAAATTAGCATTTCTGGTGTGTTCCTTTCTGTTTTTCATATAAGTCTCCGTTGTCTCGTCATATTCTCCAATAAGGCCAAAATTATTAAGTAAGTTCGGCAAATAACCTTGCAATAAAACACGGAGATTGTTGCTATGGGCAGTGCTAGAAAAGGTGCATTTGCATACGGGAATTTTTTTTCCAGGGGTGGGGCCGTGGGGGGGGGGGGGGGGGGGGGGGTGAGGTCTTTTGCCCGAATACCATCTAACCCGTTTTTCACCCGACAAGCAAAAGCAAATACAAATTTTAAAATGATATACTTTCATGATTATGCTTTTGCCCGAATATGATATGAGTTTGCCTAAAATTGACATGCTTTTGCACGAATATGATCAGTTTGCCCAAATATGACATGCTTTTGCTCGAATATGATATGAGTTTGCCCGAATATGACATGCTTTTGCCCGAATGTGATATGAGTTTTACCTGAATATGACATGCTTTGCCCGAACGTGATGAGTTTGCCCGAATACATGAATATGAATTGTTTTAAAAAACGGGAGGGGAGGCAGCAGTCCCCTAGCACCCCCCACCCCCCTACACCGCCGCCTCGTACGCCAATGAAAAGGCGGTAAATCCCGTATATTTTAGAGGAGAGCGCGTATTTTGACCGACTTTTTTTCACACGCATTTTGAAAAACGAAATTAGAATGCTCCATTTGTTTTGTTATGTTACTTACCTTGAGATTTGTATTTTAATCTGCCTAGCTACCTACCATTAATGCATATCAATTTCATATATATTTAGTTCTTCGTGATTATAAGTAACAGACACATCGATCGTAATGCCAAATCAGCAACAAAAATATACATCACAAAGTACACGAAAAACATGGCTTTGAGTTGTAATGGATTTTGTGTCACATAATGCCAAATTAATATCGGATACCGTACGTCAAAATCATCCTTAATCAAATCGATCATCCACGATTTTTAAGAATAAAATACATAATAATGTTGGCACATTGCATGGACCCATATGCATGGACCGTTACTTTCCGTCTAGGGCAGTGATCGATTTCCCCTTGTTCTTTTGATAATTAGGCTAAATTTGTAAAACTGCTAATATATAAGGGATAGTTGAGTTTTGGTATTAAAAGAGAGTACAGTTTTGGTCAAACTGAATGTTAGTAACCAAAACCTGCACCATTACATTACAAACTAATAAATTTAGTTATAACTCCACCATGCTCGAAAGAAATAACAAATTACAAACGACTCAGTAAAAACTAAAACGCCTGTTACTATTTTAAAAAAGAGCCGTTCACAACTCAAGAGGGCGCTCTCTAAAAACTCATTGGTTTCAATAATTTTGAATAAAACATTGTGCATGTGATGTTTTGTTGAAATAGTGATTAGATAGAAAAATAATCAACAACTAATTAAATAACTCTTTTGTAAATATTTGAAAAGAGGAAGCATTAAAAAATATGTTAACGGCTGGTTCAAAATTATCGAATTATTGAACAAATGGTTATGTTCATGAATATTTCAGCCATTTCTGAACCGATTTTGATCAAATAAAGTTTATTCTGTCATTAAAATTGTATGCTCTTTCAAATTTGACACTCATTTTTTCATTATATCACAAACAAATTATTTTGTGTAACGCCCTCTATACCAAAACTCAACTATCCCTTTAATCTTTGATCACCCTTGTTTTGACATTGCGAATCTCGTATCTAAAGGAAGATACTTCAGCAAAGGTATTTAATCGAGAGATTTGTCTTACGAAGCACGATTCGCATTTAATTCCCAACACAATGTTGCTAATGTAGTTACATTTGGAAATTATGTTAATTCATCTATATTTGACTTGCCGGAATGGACATCCATGATAAAAATGTATTATTCAGGGGTTTTTTTTCGTTTGGGGCCACCTTTATTCAGGTTTCGAGTCACTAAAAGTTGAGAAATCTTGATTTTATGTATACTTGCCCAGCTGGACCACAAGGGAATAAAAGAGTTAATTTCTAGCATTTATATATCTCTGCGCAATATGGTAGGAATGATAGGCGTAAATAATTACGAGATCGCTTTTTGAAATTATCGGATTGCAACGAAATGGCTTTGCATCAGGATTGTATTCATTAGTTGGTGTCAAACTGGGTAGGGCCAATTATCAAGATAATTGAATTATCTAGATAATGTGTAGCATGTCTGTCACCAGTTTGTTACATACGTAGGTGAATTATCTAGATAACTATTATCTATAATTATGTATATAATTCCACTATAGGTGAGGAATACTACTTTCGAGGCCATATGCGTGATAATGAAATTATACGGCAAGTAAAGGACTTGTCGGTATCGTTAACATGGTTAAAGGGATCAAGTAGTTTTGTCTTAATCGACCAAACTCACTTGCATGTTTAGTGGTTCTTTCATGCCTGATTATTTTCCTCTTGGTCTTGCTAATAGTAATAGAAGTGGGAAAACAGATTTGTTTATTCTTCAAAATGCTCTCTTTGTTATTGATAAATTGATTTGAACAAAAATCCCAGGGATCATTTCAACTGTGAACAAACATTATTGTGCCAATGATTTAGCAAAATAATAGCAATTTGCATTTTCGCTCATTACTCGGCCAAACATGCCATATAACATTCATTTATTGGCATTTATGTATTTTACCATGTAATTTTCACACATCAGTGGACATATCAAAACACAGAAATACACATTTTATAAACATTTTGCAAGTTTTTTGCACATGTCAACAAAGTTACAAGATCCCCTTTAACATCAATAGTTTTAGTCACTAAAAGGATTTTTTAAATGTTGTTTCCCTTTAAAAGGTTACACGTGACACAACCTATCGATCACACTGTCCTATTATTATCGCCTGCTGACATACGCAGATCACATAAATGCACATTTCATCATCCCTTCGTCAGTATAATTATTATGCTGACATATACCAACTAGATCCCTTTAAACGTTGGCCAAGGTCCAATATAAAACGACATACATATTTATATAAACCCCTCAAAAAAAGTTCGGAAACTCAGGTTTGATCGATCATATCTCTCGTATTTTTTAATAAGAATACTCGAAATTGGTGTCACAATAAAGCCTCATTATATACCTTTCAAACGGTGCATTATATGTAGTGATTATGCAATTGGGGCGATTGCAGTAGCCCAGAGAATAGGGGGAGGCAGGAAGTGAAATCTCGCAAAATGGCCCCAATGCATTCAATTTACGAGTGCATGACTGTGTTGATCAGTTTTCTAAAGGTTAATATTCTATTGAATACTGCCACCCTTTCCATTCATCAAAATTGTTGAATTGGATACCATTTTAATGGAAATTATCTCTTCATTACGATGGCATATTAATCGTAAGGATTATGCAAATGGAGTGTGTGCAGCGAACCGGAATATGGAGATGGGTCGAGTGTGAAATCAGACAAAAAGATATGGAGTTGACAAAAAATCAGAGCGTTGCATTTTTTTCGAGCTTTTGGGAGGATTTTTTAGCATTTAAAATAAAATATTCATGATAAAATATGATACCAACGGAAAGCCCAACAATTCTTCTGTATGAAAATGTGAAATTTATAATGATTTTTGTAAAGGGCGGCTACAGGGAGATGAATGGGAGGGAGCCTCAAAAGTGACCCATTTTGAAACGCTCTGATTTCAAGGCACTATTCATGCGTTTTCAATTGAATTCCTCTCATTCATGGCCAACTCATTCAAGTCGCATTACATCCTCTACACAATGGTATACAGATACCGACATCAAATCAGAGCGTTTTGAAATGGGTCACTTTTGAGGCTCCCCCACATTCATCTCCCTGCAGCCGCCCTTTACAAAAATCATTATAAATGTCACATTTTCATACAGAAGAGTTGTTGGGCTTTCCGTTGATATCAATTTAAATCATGAATATTTTATTTGAAATGCTAAAAAATCCTCCCAAAAGCTCGAAAAAAATGCAACGCCCTGATTTTTTGTCAACTCCATATCTTTTTGTCTGATTTCACACTCGACCCATCTCCATATTCCGGTTCGCTGCATACACCCCATTTGCATAATCAGTACGATTAATATGCCATCGTAAGGAAGAGATAATTTCCATTAAAATGGTATCAAATTCAACAATTTTGATGAATGGAAAGGGTGGCAGCATTCAATAGAATGTTAACATTTAGAAAACTGGTCAACACAGTCTTGCACTAGTAAATTGAATGCATTTGGGCCATTTTGCGAGATTTCACTTCCTGCCTCCCCCTATTCTCTGGGCTACTGCAATCGCCCCAATTGCATAATCACTACACATAATGCATCGTTTGAAAGGTATATAATGAGGCTTTATTGTGACACCGATTTCGAGTATTCTTATTAAAAAATACGAGAGATATGATCGATGAAACTTGAGTTTCCGAACTTTTTTTGAGGGGTTTATATATAACAACCTTCTAAAGTTCATGGGTAGATGACCTAAACATTGAAGAAGAAAAAAAAAACGTTGTTATCCATATTCCGGAATGCACCAGGCACTGCATTTCCTAAAGCCTTATATAATTATATTTGAGGGGGAAAAAACGTCGCTTATTCATACTCCTAGATGCATGGTACACTGTAATTGTCGCATATATAGATATATTTAAAGGTAGTTCGGATTCGTTTAAAATCAGATGCGCAGTGCCATATTGCGAACGCCCTGCATGCGCACGGTGCGAAATACACACTGGCTCAGTGTTAAGCGGTGCGCATAAACTATAACCTAGTTCAAAATGGTGATCCGCGCCTGGTAATCTTTAAGAAGCAAGAGGGGATTTGGGGACCCCCTCCCTCCCTGGATCATTTCCTTTGGGAGGAGAAGAAGAATAACATAAATTCCTTCTTTTTTTCCCCTCTCTCTCTCTCTTTTGGAACAGGATGTCTCATCCTTATATCATACGAAACCTTGCTGCTTCCTATAAACCATGCACCCCAAGATTTGGGTCTAGTGCGACCACACCCCGCCACTTAAATTAATTTATGTAGGATAAACTCACAAGTGTGCAGTGTATCATGTACATAATCAAACATGTGTACAGTTCCCACCTATAAGCGAAACAAGAACAGTTGACTTTCTGCTGACATGCAGGTGACCCCCAGGTGACCTCTATTGACAGGTTCCACATCCTTGTTTTTCTCTGCAAAGGATAACTGTGTCCCTAAAGTAAAAATAAACCTGAAATTAGTACGCCCTCACTCGGACGACCGCGGTCTAACATGATTGTTGGGGATATTCATAATTATGATAAAACGGTCCAGAATCTTGACTAATCCTGCATGGCAGAGACCAAGACCGATGTAAGCGATGACCGAGACCGATGAAAAGTGAACATATCTGTGCACACCACTGAAACAGTGGTATTACTTATACCGTGCGCAAGATGTTCGCAAGATGGCACCGCGCCTCTGATTTACGAATTAGATCCTTTAAAGGGTACCACCACCCACAAATAATATTCTTATAAATGAAAGGTAACATCTTTAGTATTCCATTCCATCAACAAGTTCACAAAAATATGTTTCCAGAAAGAAAAGAAAAATGAATTGAAAAACGCATCACCATTCTAAAGCATGCGTTCATAGGTCTGCATGTATGAGACTACTTTGTCCAGAGCGAACGAATCACTAGGGATTATATTGTCTCCAAACGTACGCGTGAATAGCATTGGCGCACTTGCATATGTTTGGCCCGTACGGAACCAGGACATAGTAGTGGTTCCGTAAGTGGTGGAAATTAATTGCTTTGTTTATGAATTACACAACCCTTTGTTAAATGTTGGGTATCTATTTGATATCTCAAAACGGTACCAAAACATATAAGTATGTGTTGTTCGTTGCCTGGTGGTCCCCTTTAATTGGCCACTACTATCTACTGGAGATATGAATATAGTTCATAAGGCGATTTTTGTTATATACATTTGAATACAATATTGACTGTTTTACCATGTTTACTTTAGCTAATACCTTTATTTGAATTTGATTAAATAAGACAGTGATACACTATATAATCATAATGACCCATTCATTACCATAGCCATGTTATTGAAAAGTTAATTGTATATACCCTACATGTCTCTATGCCCTCAATGGGCGGGGGCGGGAAGCAATATCGTACTTCTTCTCGAGATAATCTGTCCATTATTAGACCAATAACACTTATTCAAATTTTAAAAATAGTCATCCTTCCATCGAAGCGAAGGCGGGCTCTTCAATTTGTAATCGTAAGAGTTTCTCAAGGTCACAGTCATAATAGTTATGCACGCCATATACAATACTGATAAAATACTTGTGACATCATTAATGTACTTTTGTTTCCTTTTAACATATTCGGAGAGGCTATAATACATGTTAACAGCTAAGAAAGCAATACAAAAATAAAGGAGAATTTGTTTACAAAAATAAAGAAATACATTCATTGAGTGTTCCTGAATAATTCGTTTGTACAATTTGTACAAATTGTATAGCTCATCGGTCCTTTTGTCATGAAAAAAAAACCTATTTACAATGTCCACGAAAATAAAATTTTCGCGACTGAACATAATGCTACTTAGGGGCTACTTAGACCCGTCTGTATACGCGAAAATCTGAACGAGCATGGGTACACCTCGTCAGTGTGTCGTGACAACACCGGGAAGGGGGGGGGGGGGGGGGGGAGGACGGTGCTAGAAAGGTTGAATCCGGGTGGGGGCAAAGACAATGGAGAGAGGGTGAGGAGGGGGGGATTTCTAAACTTCAATGGTGTTACGCGTGATCATTTACGTAGGAGAGTGTTGCTCTCATGCATAATTTATTTTACTCCGCCCCTGGAGGAGGGGGGTTACTGCATAAATACAATACAATATGATAGCGAGAATAAACCTCATACCGTGGGCTAGCCGACTTCATAAGTGGCAGCATTTATGAGTAGGTCTAGCCAATATACGTGACCGTGTACATGTATATGTTTTAGAGCTTCGTGCCAAAAGGCGCTAACTCTATTTTCATTATAAATTGACTTCAAGACAGTGATCCATAAACTTTGCCGGAGTCAACCAAAATCACTTGGAGCTTTCACATTGGCTTGTAGTAACAGAAGAATGAAATGGGCTTTGATTTTCAAATTGCTTCCTCATCATGGAGATATCTGTGATTGAATTGTAAAGCGTTCCAGAACACTTTTCGATTTTATTGTAAAATTCAATGGGCGGTATTAAGTGAAAAACAAAAAAGTATGAGTAAACAGTGTTCCTTTTCTATGAAACTTTCACACATCATTCAGAAGAATCCTCAGATGATATTGGTATATGATTGAAGTCTAAAATATCACTTTTTCAAATAAATCTTATGAAGTTAATGGATCACTTTTGTTTGCTTTTTTATCCAGGCCAGCCCCAGGTAAGCCTCTTCAGTGTTTTTGCTCTGTTCTCCCAGAGGGACCATGCATTTAACAACGATATCAATGCAATATAAAAACAATATATACGCAGTCAAAAAATACAATGGAGCATTCCATCATCATATTCCCATAGGCATACAATAGATACAAAAGGCGGAAAATATAATACACGCGAATTTCTTCAAAGTTGATGAAATGGATTCAGCGCCTTTTGGAACCACGCTCTTCATGCGCTCTTTATACCAGACAGTAAAATTAGTTTGCATGCAAACTATTCGCGTGAATGTTCGAGAGGGTTCAAGAGCCATTGACCGACATCGTACTTAATGTTCGGATAGGTATTACATTACGGCTACTAAAATGTAACCAAGTATCGCTGCCTCTCAATATACACTCAATTTTCCTGTCTCAAATATGTGTGGAGACCAATCATTAGTGTAATAGGGTAGTCCCACTGCAGTGTTTCTCTTTCGTTCCTATCCGACCAAATATGGCGAGTTTCTGGCAAAATTTGGGAAAATTCAAGAAACATTTGAAGTTCCATCCGTGTCCCATCCGACCAAAGATTATGCCCCCAGCATTTGCCTAGTTCCCTTCCATAAGATTCGCCCAGTCGTTTAAAGGGGCCCTGCAAACCAAATGCATGTTGACTTCTGTTCATCTGTATTAGTGTACACATTCAATATTTGTAAACGGTTTGACCTAAATATGTTTTGTATATTTTTAAACATTTTATCATTTATTTTTCTTCATGTTGCTAAGCCCCACCTCCTAAAAAACCTTCCAGAGTAAATTCTATTGTTGACCTGTTGTGACATCATCTGTCAATCACTGGTCAGCTACCATGAGATTAACAAAAGATGAAAGTACAAAAAGAACATCCACACAAAAACATGCCCTGCATATCTCCACGCAATAGCTTAGACAGTGCTTTTCTTCTGACATAGCAACAGCTATTGAAATTGAAGGCGTGTGAGTTGGTATTCTATTCAACCGTGTGATGCTATTGTGATTAGGCACTCAGCTTGGGTGAAGGTAACTTCTTTGTAACTGAGTAGTGAATGGCTGATGATGTCACAACAGGTCAACAATATAATTCTACTCTGGAGAGGTTTTCAGAAGTGGGGGCTTCACAATATGGAGAAAAATAATTAGTAAAATGTTTTAAAATAAACAAAATATGTTTGGGTCAAATGGTTTACAAATAGTTGATGTGCACACTAATAGAGATGAACAGAAGATAGCATGTCTTTAGTTTGCCGGGCCACTTTAAGTTGCGATCCGTTTCACGTAAAGCCATCCGCACCCAGAGCCGACTCGACCCGATCCGACTGGTTTCCAGTCAGGCTAGAGTCGGTTCGCTCAGTCGTAGCCGATTCAACAACATGTTGAATCGGCCTCGAATGTTCTCCGACTGGCTCTTGGCCGGCAAAACAGGAGGCCCGAGGCAACGTATACTGAGCTGAACCGACTGAAAACCGGTCGGATCATGTCAAGTCGGCTCTGTGTGCGGAGGGCTTTTTAAGTGTGTTCCGATGTCTGCTCGTTTCAAGCGAAACAGATCCGAAACTAGTATCCTATACTTGTCCGTTCCTGCTAGTATTCCGCAAGTATCTTCCGGATATCAAACGGATAGGAAACGAAAGGAGATACGTTATAGTGGGACTATGGCCTTAAGTGACACGGATGAGAACGATAGCAGTATTTGATGATAATAGAGTAGCCCCAGTCATTCCAGGGTAGCCTACCATTATAGCATTACAATTCACGACAATGAAGAATAGTATCTAGTATAGTCGTGGGGCCCAGGGGCATAGTTATAATGATATAGTAATAGTTATCGAAAAAATGTAATTATAATGATAAATTGTATGATAGTTTTCGATAATTGCGATTAAACCTGCTGCAAAAAACAATGAAAACAATAAGAAAATGTGTGATACTTAAAAACGTACCTTGATAGGAAAGGTATTTAAAAGATAATATTTTGTTTTATATGTTACCTTTATCTTCAACCTATCAACAATGGCGTTTATCGGCTTTTGCATATTAACTATTCTTTTATTCAATATCACCTTACAGCTAAACAGGTAAGAGGAAGATGTGGTGTATAGCCGAATTTAATCAAACTTTTTTAAATGTATTTATTTATTTTGTTTATTTATTTTATTATTATTATTATTATAATTTTTTATTTTGTATTATATATTTATTTATTATTATTATTTTATTATTATCATTATTATTATTTTTATTTTTTATTATTATTATTATTTGTATTACTATTATTATTATTATTATTATTATTATTATTATTTTTATTTTTTTTTTGGGGGGGGGGGGGGGGGGGCAGCTAAAATACCTACCGGGGGCAGCATTTGTCGACATGACGTTATACATACATATATTTTTTTCTCCCAACGAAGGGGGGGGGGGGGGGGGGTGAGAGAAGTAAAACTTCAGATATATACAGTGCATAACCCTCACCACTCCCGCATTTCCTGGCGACCCTATCTCCTTCATACATCTACGCATTTTCACAATTTTATGCCAACTATGCCAAGTTGAACTGAACTAATCTCTGGGGAGTATGCCCATTGCGTTTGTCCTTCAGCAAGTCAATTTATCCACAATTGCTGCTCTCTACCCAGGTGTATAAATGGGGACCCGGTAGGAGGTAAAAGCATTTATGTGAACGTTCTTCTCAATGTCATTGAGCCGCTTGGAAGGAATGCTCCCCAGGGAGTGGAGATGGTGCACACAATGTGTGCTGGTTTGCATTGTATCCTATGACCGGGGTAATCATATCATTGTAAAGCGCTTAGAGATGATTATCAATCATAATTATTAGGCGCAATATAAATCGAGTATATTATTATTAGTAGTATTGCATAAAGAGTTGCGTTTCTGTGCAAGTCCCAACAAATAAACGCAACACTTGTTTAAACGTAAGCACCCACTGGTGACTCGATTTCCGAAAATATCATATCTGGAGAATTTGTTTTGTTTTTGTAGTAGTCCGATTCATTTTGAGCACTCCCAAATTACCATTTATAATGAGCTTTGTATATAAGTACCGTATACTATGTATTTAGAATTAAAATTACTATTATTAATACAAATAACAATTTAAATAAGTATGTATCAGAGATCACGAGTTCATAACCGGTCATATCATACCTTGACGAGGTATAATGCGTTTTAATCCGCATTGGTGTTACAGTTATGTTCTACATGAACGTTTATAAATGTTGGCAAGGTTGAATTGGGACTCGTGTAACATTGTACTGATGTGTTTGACTCAACATTGCTGCCAGATTTAAATGCTCAGAAGGGAGTAATAAGTGCACTTTGTGTGCTGGAATGAACACATTGCTCCTATACAATTACATGGTGATGCTAATGTAAAACGTCCCGATATGTTACTATAACTGTATAGTTGCATGTTGTTCGTTTTGTTATTTGACTAGCCTCTACCTACTAATCATATCATTTCTTGATTATTTTCAAATGCCGGAGACTACGGAGAGGATATTGGAAGAGGGGGGGGGGGGGGGGGGGGGTGTTTAACCGCTAACCCGACCCATGCTTGGTATTCCCTTTAGCCAAGGCGTGTGTTTTTGCATCAGCAACGGAGATGAGATTCGTCACGTTGACACTGACTGATAACGTGTATTTTGTAGGAATTAGGGCTTACAAGAAGTGTGCTGACCTTTTCTGTTTTACATGGCGCCACCTATTTACACACATTTAAACTAATATAATCAGTTTACTTGTCTCTTCACAACAAAGTAATATCATGTGAATAATTGATGTTTTCATACATATATAATTGACAAGAATCCCCGAAGGGTGATAAACTCAACCAACATAGTCGTCAGCGATCACCTGCTCCCTCCTAGATGTTGCAATTCCCATAGAGTTTATACAGGGCCCGACGCGACAGGCAGGCAATGGGTTAATTTCATTTCAGTAAACTGCGCTAACAATTGATTGTTTATGCATTTGTCAACAGATTATTGATTCACATAAGCAGAAAGGGTTTGCTTGTTTTGTATCCCGCTCATCCATAAACATGTTGGTTATAGAGAGTGGTGTTTTCCTAAAAATAGACAACTGGCTTCCTGTCTACCATTATTATTTATTAGTAGTATTAGTATTAGTATTAGTATTAGTATTAGTATTGGTATTGGTATTGGTATTGGTATTGGTATTGGTATTGGTATTGGTATTGGTATTGGTATTGGTATTGGTATTGGTATTGGTATTGGTATTGGTATTGGTATTGGTATTGGTATTAGTATTGGTATTGGTATTGGTATTGGTATTGGTATTGGTATTGGTATTGGTATTGGTATTGGTATTAGTATCAGTATCATTAGTATTAGTATTAGTATTAGTATTAGTATTGGTATTGGTATTGGTATTGGTATTGGTATTAGTATTAGTATCAGTATCAGTATTATTAGTATTAGTATTAGTATTAGTATTAGTATTAGTATTGGTATTGGTATTGGTATTGGTATTAGTATTAGTATTAGTATTAGTATTAGTATTAGTATTAGTATCAGTATCAGTATCAGTATCATTAGTATTAGTATTAGTATTAGTATTGGTATTGGTATTGGTATTGGTATTGGTATTGGTATTGGTATTGGTATTGGTATTGGTATTGGTATTGGTATTGGTATTGGTATTGGTATTGGTATTAGTATCAGTATCAGTATCATTAGTATTAGTATTAGTATTTGTATTAGTATTAGTATTAGTATTGGTATTGGTATTAGTATCAGTATCAGTATTATTAGTATTAGTATTAGTATTAGTATTAGTATTAGTATTAGTATTGGTATTGGTATTGGTATTAGTATTAGTATTAGTATTAGTATCAGTATCAGTATCAGTATCAGTATTATTAGTATTAGTATTAGTATTAGTATTAGTATTAGTATTAGTATTATTATTAGTATTGGTATTGGTATTGGTATTGGTATTGGTATTGGTATTAGTATTAGTATTAGTATTAGTATTAGTATTAGTATTAGTATTAGTATCAGTATCAGTATCATTAGTATTAGTATTAGTAGTAGTAGTAGTAGTAGTAGTATTAGTAGTAGTAGTAGTAGTAGTAGTAGTAGTAGTAGTAGTAGTAGTAGTAGTAGTAGTAGTAGTAGTAGTAGTATTAGTATTAGTATTAGTATTGTTATTGTTATTGTTATTATTATCATTATCATTATCATTATCATTATCATTATCATTATCATCATTATCATTATCATTATCATTATCATTATCATTATCATCAACTTTGTTGTTATGTACTGGGGTCACAGTGGTAGATTGCATACATGCATAGAGTTATAATTGTATACAACTCTATTTCTATACCCGCACACCGGTGAGCGGTTTTCAATATGTTGCTTTATGATTTTTGTTTAATGTATTATTTTTTTATTATAGTTATTATCATCATTATTATCAATCAACGTGTCTTCCATAAACTATAAACAAACAAAAATAAGTGATTTAAGAAACATATCAATATGATTTTGTTTTCTAGTTCAAAACATAACTTTGCAACAAAACATAATGCTAAACCAAGATTCTAAAAAATGAATAAAACATTAAAAATAATAACTATACAACTTTAAAGTATAATGCAGTCACATGTCACATGCCATAAGGCCTAAGTCGTAGAATCTGTTCATCATGGATCATAAAATAACATATTATTACATTATGGCCTTCATACATATTAAAGTAATCAAAACACCCAATCAAAACCATTATGAGGATGTCGTAAATGCTAAATCAAATCAAATCGTCAACACGATACAATATTGTATCTTGTGTGACGTTTATCACAACGAGAACATTCGATTCCAAAATGAAATGTCACATTTACTCAAAAACTACCTATGCCAAGTTTGCCTGTTATTTTATGTTTATCAAATTAAATACCGCAGTTGCACGATGATAACATTAAAGGGTACCACCACCCAAAAATAATATTCTTATTAAAGAAAGGTAACATCTCTTGTATTCCATTCCATCAACAAGTTCACAAAAATATGTTTCCAGAAAAAAAAATATATGATTGGAAACGCATCACCATTCTAAAGCATGCGTTCATGCGGTCTGAATTACGCAGACTGCTATGTGTGCGATGAATTGCAACGTGTGCAGAGCGAACGAATCGCCCGGGAATCTATTGTTTACAAACGTGCACGTGAATAGCGGCATTGGCGCACTCGCAAATGGTTGGCCCGTATGGAACCAGGAAATAGCAGTGGTTCCGTAAGTGATGGAAATTAATTGCTTTGTTTATGAATTACACAACCCTTTGCAAAATGTTGGGTATCTATTTGATATCACAAAACGGTACCAAAACATATAATAATGTGTTGTTCTTCGCCTGGTGGTCCCCTTTAACAGTCAAATAAAACGTGATGAGTTCTGCTTTTTCTTGGGGATACTATTACCGATGATGAATCCATTTCACAACGTAAACTATCACTGTCAGTACATATCGTTCTCGATGGCAGAGTTGATGGAGACGGTTTTACATGGAGTTATGAAGGCTACATTACATAAAAGTGTGATTAAGTGTCACGGGGTGGTGATGATAATGAAGAGCTCTCACTGGCGAGTTATGTTTCAGCACCATCTAGAGTGATTCTGCTCAAGAGCATGCAGGTCCTTCACACTAGCATAGATTATCTCTATTGCTGTTTCATATTGCTCTTCTCTCGAATGTTGCCGTCTATGTCGTTATTGATTGAGTTCGTCACCGAGTGCTTCTTTTTCTTCCTCTGGACTTCTTCCATTTAGTTCCTTTATCATCATCATCATCATCATCATCATCTTCTTCTTCTTCTTCTTCTTCTTCTTCTTCTTCTTCTTCTTCTTCTTCTTCTTCTTCTTCTTCTTCTTCTTCTTCTTCTTCTTCTTCTTCTTCTTCTTCTTCTTCTTCTTCTTCTTCTTCTTCTTCTTCTTCTTCTTCTTCTTCTTCTTCTTCTTCTTCTTCTTCTTCTTCTTCTTCTTCTTCTCCTACTCCTCCTCCTTCTCTTTCTCTTTCTTCTCTTTCTTCTTCTTCGCCTTCGCGATATCCTTTATTCATTATAAATAATTATGTTCATATATTTACACTTATAAATAGGTTTATATTTATTGGGTCTTTGTATATTTCTACACGGTCCTTGAGAAAAAAGGGAATAACAGAAAACTGTATCGAATTTTCGAATTTTGACAAGATTATGTTTACAGATAGTCCTGCTAGACTATACGTGTACTGATTAAAGATCACCCGGGCAGAAAACCGGGAAATGGCATTGGCCCATCACGGAAATGTATAATGATTTGTAGAGCACGGGTCATATGTGTAAGTTGTCTTTTTTGACCCGAGAGAAACAGTTATCAACGCATGTATGTGACTGTCTTGGTGGTAGGTCTCGAAATGTAGGTCATTTGTGTATTTATATAAAAGATAACATAATGTATGAACTAAAATTAGTTTAAATCAATATTTGACCGAGATTGCACTATACATCCTGCAAGTTCCAATGTAATAGCCGTTACGTTCCAATCAATCATTTTCCCTCTTCAAAACTCGGCCAGCCCATAATGCTAAGATTTTATTTATAAAGGTTAATGTCATTATAGCAGGCGATAATAGGACAGTGTGATCGATAATTTATGTCACGTGTCACCTTTTAAAGGGAAACAACATTTTAAAAACAAATAATTTTAGTGACTACAACTACTGATGTTAAAGGGATCTTGTAACTTTGTTGACATGTGCAAAAATTGGCAAAATGTTTATAAAAATGTGTATGTCTGTGATCTGATATGTCCACTGAGTGATGTGTGTAAATTCCATGGTAAATGAATGACATAATATGACCAAATAATGAACGAAAATGCAAAGAGATATTCGCTAAATCATTGCACTAACTTTGTACACAATTATAATTACTATACAGTAGATATTCCTAAATCTGAAAACTTCAATACGGTAAAAACCGAAAGCTGTTCAATGATTATATTGTTAATACGAATACAGTGAGGTATTTGAGAAACGCTCTAATTCCAAGTAAGTTTTGAGGATTTTGACAATGTTACTAGATCCCTTTAAAGTGACTACATCGTCGATGCGCTCTCACATCGATCGGGAGAGCGCATTGGGCGGCGCCATGCATGCGGAATCGTACATGAGCGCAACGCTCGCGCAACTCTCCGTGGCGTATAACGCGCGACTGTGTTCAAATGATCGTACGACTGATTAATTGGTCTTACGATTATTCGTACGACCAATCAATTGATTGTACGATCAATTGTACGATTAATCGTGAATCTTTATGTTACGGGGCCCAGGTCTATGATCAGAGCTATGCTTTTCGCACTAGTCGGCTCGGGTTCGAACCTTGGCTGTGTCTATCGGATGGCGACGATAAAGGGGGTCCCAAACGTAAATCATAATTTGTTGAACGCGTCTGTAATAAACCAAATAACCAATCAACCAACATGACTGTGTATGACCCTCTCTGAGAGCTCTTTAAAAGAGCGCCATCTAATGCGACAAAGAGTTGTCTCTTTAAGATCAGGGCCTGTTGCGGAAAGTTGCAAGTCAGATTATGTGACTAAACGTGCATATTATTTTGGTTGGTTCAAATGTGCATAATCATTTTCGGATTTGCAATTAATTGCAACTTTACAATCGACTGCAACTCTTTCTGCAACGGGGCCCATGTCGTATATTCGTTATACTGCATCGATCTATATCCGTCATTCAGGGAACTCGGGAACTGAACAGTAGCAACACCCTTGCTATTTTATCCCTCCGAGTGAGATATACTAAGGTTTATATTACTATTGTTTGTTTGTTGTGAGGTAAACAAAATGAAAGTCCCCCATCCCCCAAGTTATAGATCGAACGTATATAGTTGAACGGGATGCAAAATGTTAGAGGTCAGTTATTTATGTGTTTGTAACTGTTGACAATATCCGGGGTTGTTTTATTCATTTATTTGTAGTCGAACAATCATGATCCAACCGTCCAACGATTGCCCTTCGATCGTTCAAAAACATGTTTGGCATCAGCATGGACAAGGCGTGGGCGGAGTATTAAAGGGATCTAGTAACTTGCATCACTTCGTCGGAATCGACCAAACTCACTTCAGTGAGTAACCTTAACCAGGCCCTACGGACATGACGTAGTGATTCTTTCGCGTCCGCTTGTTTTCCTCTTACTAAATATAAGTGGGTCAGCTTTGGTTTTGCAAATTTGTTTTCTGTTATAGAGATATTTATGTTTTATTTTCACTAACAAATCCTAGGAATCCATGCACAAACTTATAGCAATGAGTTAGCAAATTGCAATATGCAATTTTGGTTATATACTCGACCATACACAAAAAGGGTAACTTTCGCACCTTTTTTCTTGCCACATTGGCAGCGCCTTTAAAGGTGCATCTTTGTGCCTTTATTTGATTTCAATATTTGCAATGTATTTAGAGTGCAATGTTGCACAAGGGTGCAACCCTGAACCCTTAGGGTGCAAATTTCCAGTGCGGCAAAAGTTATACCTTTAAAAGTTGCAAGTTGCGTCTTCTTTTTTTCAAGGTGCAACTTGTAAGGTGCAACATTTGTGTTGTCCTCGTTTATGTACTCCGCTGGAATGTTCTATCCCCCATGCCCTTGGCCGAGGGCGCCGCCAAAGCTTTCAGGGGCAAATCACAATGTTTGGACATGCATCTAACGGTGAGCCCTGCCCTTAGTGGCGTAGCCTTGGATTGGGGGGGGGGGGGGGGGGCATCGGGGACACGTGCCTGCAATAAATTGACAACAACAATAACAAACAGAATAAGGAGAAAACAATCTGTTAACAATAAGGAAATACACAGAGGTGTACCCTCAATCAGTCCAACTACGATACGGTACCGCTTGCCCTCCTCTTGCCCTTTAGGGCCCTATATGGTACCATGGTGGTACTGCGCCCCAATTATGGCATTGGTTGTATGGATTGACCCTACATGGCTACGCCACTGTAAAATAATAGTAATATAAATAATAAAGCGCCTTGTTCTGTCCTGGCCCGGGGGCGCCTCAAACGCAATGCAGATCAGATCTCATCTTGGGACCATGTCCGTCAGCACATGGACAAACACTCCATCGAAAGGCGATACAGATTTCAATTCCGAACAAAAACAAGCAAGGGAGGTTAAATTCGAGACTTGATTGAAGCGGTAACACCTGATGAGATTATTTTGGGTTTGTTGTCTTGTATTATTTAATGTATACCTAGAATATAGAATGGTTGTACGTGCATGTGTATATGATTAATGTGAGTGCGTTTGTGCGTGCATGGCTATTATCGGTGGTTCGGTGCATGCGTGCGTGCGTGCGTGCGTGCGTGCGTGCGTGCGTGCGTGCGTGCGCGTATGAGTTCAATGGCACGCTAGTGACCCGGTGCTATTTTCATCGGCATACATTTGTATTATAATGTAGACCTTTATATTTCGTATTGTTTGATGAAAACAAGTACTGCTGAAAAATGCATATTTCCTAAACTATCGTCAGTGCCAGGCGCGCCGGAAGCAGTTTTGGATTGGGGGGGGGGGGGGGGGGGGGCAAAGACCTAAAGGGGCTCACGATTTTGTTGTGTAGGGGCTCATGCCCAACCATGCACACTCACAGGGTTGCCAACTTTGAGCCAGAGCTAAGGTGAGAGTGAGACATTGTGAGGGAGCGAAGTGACTGAGCGGAGGGAGTGTGTGGGAGGGGGGTGTCCCCCCTCCCACGGTAGGGAGCTTTTGCATTTTTGGACTTGAAATTGTGCAATCTGGTGCATACCTAAATAGGAAATTCGGGCTTAAGATTAACTGTATCTGGGAAAGCGTGTTATGATTCGATCGACCAGAAATGTTAAATATATTTTTCACGAAGAAAACAAATAATTGAGAAATTTGGAAACCGTATTTTGTTCCATGTTTATATTGATAAATATAAAATGCAGCGCATGAGCGCAAAACAAGTTTTCTTGGCAGCCAAACACAACATTATTTACCCACCTACAGACAATAATATTGACCCACCAGGCTCCGATAGGCAATGGGATATTATTCCCGACAATAACATATTATTCTGTTATTGTCGGGGATATTAACCCATTGCCTATGGGAGCCTGGTTGG
Source organism: Echinarachnius parma (assembly GCA_037951105.1). NCBI lineage: Eukaryota > Metazoa > Echinodermata > Echinoidea > Clypeasteroida > Echinarachniidae > Echinarachnius > Echinarachnius parma. The sequence continues at coordinate 60,739 of JBAMJV010007642.1, forward strand.
GCCTGCATTAATTCTATGAGGATTGCAAAAGCTAGAAAGGAACAGGTATTTCGTTCCACCGGCAGCTGTTAATTTTTCATAATGTTTTATTAATTGCCTTGTCTGTATATATTCGGCGATTCGATTATCATTTTGGTAAGACAAATCATGATTAGCTGCTAAAAAGAATGTTACCATTTTTGTTTAGGGTGTAATGTTATACTGTCTGGCACAGAGCAAGGCTCCCCATAGCCTTTAGTCAAGGCTCTATATGGCTTGGAGATTCTCTATGCGATCGCGAGCTAGCTAGCTGTGAGAGAGCTAAATACTAGTAAACTGTGCGCTGCCCCGCTCAAACTCAGCCTTTCGCGGTTTAATACAGTACCGGTTGTAGAACCTGCCAGACAGCACGATGCCTAGCGGATAGGCTAGGCTCCCCACAAATGATGTATAATATCATCTTAATATGCGTACACATCGTGGGGAGGAGGAGGGGGTGGGTGGGGGACCAGGCGCGCCGGAAGCAGTTTTGGATTGGGGGGGGGGGGCAAAGACCTAAATAGGTTCACGATTTTTGTTGTGTAGGGGCTCATGCCCAACCATGCACACTCACAGGGTTGCCAACTTTGAGCCAGAGCTGAGGTGAGAGTGAGACATTGCGAGGGAGCGAAGTGACTGAGCGGGGGGAGGGTGTGGGAGGGGGGTGTCCCCCCTCCCACGGTAGGGAGCTTTTGCATTTTTGGACTTGAAATTGTGCAATCTGGTGCATACCTAGATAGGAAATTCGGGCTTATGATTAACTGTATCTGGGAAAGCGTGTTATGATTTGATCAACCAGAAATGTCATATATTTTTCACGAAGAAAACAAATAATTGACACACTAATAAATATGCACCCCAACGCACACAACATATTGTATTTAGTGTCATACACAGTTCCAACATATACCATATGCCACATTATGTATGATCCAACAACATAGACTACAGCCAAGAATGAGTCCCGACATGCCCGAGGGAGCGAAGCGACCAAGCGCCGCTGGGGCAGAGCCAGAGGGGGAGGGTTTGGGAGGGGGTATCCCCCTCCCACGGGGAAGATTTTGCATTTATATACTTGAAATGGTGCATTTGGTGCACGTCACACAAGCAGCTAGAGCATTGCCAGCCTACACGGGAACTATACGTGGCCCGGTACAGAAAAAGTACTCACCCCATGGCCAAGACCATACGCAATTTACACAACAAACTGAGATAATCTGTTCGCGCGCGAAGCGCGCAGCGAAAACTTAAAATGGATGTATAGATTAGTTGTTGAACGTTAGAATTAACAAGTCTTAGCTCATACTATTTCTTTTTTCTTTCCCACTCTTCTCCTTTTTCTTTTTTTCTTTTTTTTTCGGGGGGGGGGGGGGGGCTTTTTGGGGGGGCAAAAATGCGTTTTGCCCCCCCACTTTTTGGATTGGGGGGGCGGCCGCCCCCCCTGCCCCCCCACTTCCGGCGCCTATGGTGGCAGAGTTATAACTATTAGTTTGTAATGTAATGATGCAGGTTTTGGTTACTAAAGTTCAGTTTGACCAAAACTGTATACTCTCTTTACCAAAACTCAACTATCCCTTTAAACCAAATTAAGTCACTTTGCATTAAAGAAAAAGAAACGGTACAGATTTTGTCACAGTAATCGTGAAGATAATTATGTTTGTCTATGTTTCACAATTGTTAAATAGATGAAGTTGATCATATTATACATGAACTTAATCTAAAGTTTTGGAGGGAAACAATTATGATTTATTTAGTTAAACTGCAAAAAAAAAAGAGAACTTTGTCGTCATGTGAAATAAAAACAAAAAACATGTTACGTGAATTCATGATTGTATACATATTCTTAGTAAGTCTAGATGGAATGTAAACTGAACACTTCATTTATTGACCCTAACATTTAATTCAATAAAAGCTAAAGACGAACTATTTATAAGTGAAGGGCCGAGGATATAGAGTCACGAGTACTGAGTGGAATTTCAAGGGGGTGCAGAGAAAGGAGATAGATTGGAAAGGGGAGTTACTATCCAACCCTCCCAATGCCATGGAGATATTCAATGTGTAAAGAACAGGCTTATAATGAAATCCAAAAGGAATTCTTAGGAAGTGTTCTTCACGGTGAATATCAAAACGTTTATGTTTCTACTGTTACAATCTGCCCTTAATTTCTAGTTTGATTAGTGTTTGAGTGCTCTATTGTAATAATATTGCGTTATATTTTATTTTAAATCCGTTTTAATTATTTATTTTGTTTTAATTACTTCATTGTACTATTTTATAATTGTATATCCATTTCTCACTATGTAACTGATGTGTATCTATATCATATTATCAATGTTTGTTGCATGTATATTTCATGACCCCAATGTAAACCAGTTATTTGATTGTTTGGGCTTTTACCGTGTTGAAATAAAATAGAATCAATCAATCAATCAAATGAACAGTTTCATGTGACAGCAACTACACACTAGAGATACGAGTTTTATATTCGACATCAGAGGGCGTGCTTTATAATAAACATTGTTTAGATTGTAAATATCTCATAAGTGTGGATATTTTCCCACTGACGAGATGTGGAGTTACTTTCAGTATATTTTTCTCTACCTTCTGGTAGAATTCCATGTAGTTGTCGAAGGGGTGGGGGGAGGGGGGGGGGGGGGGTTACAAAAAGTGAAAAACTAAAGCAGTTTGGGCCACTCACCCGGCGGTCTAGAAGTGGAAGCACTGCTTGTGACGCGGATCTTCCAGCCGAGGAACCGATGGGTGTAGCACTGAAAAGAGGATGGAAAAGAGGTGTTGATAAATAACTAATCTGAATTTATTGGTTAAAAAGTGTTAAATGCTTACAAGACAGTGTTCTTATTTCTCATCCAGGTTAAGAATTGGTGGCAACCCAGTCGCAACATAAACGTATAAACGGCCATAATTTGATTGATTCTGGTCGAAGTTCGAAAAAACATTAGTGTTCTCAGTTCCAGTTCTTTTTAGAGCAACTTTTGTCTGACATATGACGTTCTCTCACAATTACGTCATAACGATGTGGAAAATTTCACACGTACCAACACAACGTAACATATAAGGAAAGCTTAGAATAGCGTAAATTAGTGTTGTTTAAAATGGAGAAAAAAATAATGTATACTTAGCAAAAAAAGAAACAGGACACTTCTTTAAAGGGCAATAAAACCCAAGCAGACTAACCCTAGCTTTCATAGACTTAATGAGATTAGGAGGAATAATCTCTGAAAGTATCGGGCCATAAAAAAGAAAACTAATATATGGCTCTTTGAAGATGCCCATTTATTCCTATGGGGAACTCAAATTGGCAACGCACTCTGATAAGTATGTGGACTACTCCCCATATGTTTTGTACACAAATTTTCACATTTTTACAGTATTCTTCATAGTCACACTATTCCATTCCCCAAACTCACAATATTAAGTGGTGTATAAATGTGTTCTACAAAACATATGTTAAACTCAAACGAAGGGTAAACATACATTTTGAGAAAATTTAACAAAATTGAAATTTTGTGTACAAAACGTATGGCGAGTAGTCCACAACTTTGCCAGAGTGCGTTCATGTCAATTTGAGTCTCTCATAGAAATAAATGGATATTTTCAAAAAGCCATAGTTTTCTTATTTCTTGACCGATTGTGCTCAAACTTTCAGAGATTATTCCTCCTAATCAGGGGTGTCGTGTTTTTGAGATTGGGGGGGGGGGGGGGGGGGGGGCGATATTTGACAATTTTTCCAGAGTGACCACTGAGAGAGCTAAAAGCCCCCACATTAGCATGCCCGGAAGTTTTATTATGCGCTCATTGAAAGTGTCTTGATGGCTCGAAGACCTGACTTTGGGGGGCACCCACATTTGGGGACAATAATGGGGGTCCAGGTGGCGGAGCCACAGGAAGCTTTTAGATTTCAGACATTTGCTCCTAGCATGGGTGTTAAAATTGTATAAAATAGTGAACCTACTCATAACGTAGTTTTAAAGGGCATAGCGAGGAAAAGACTGAGCCTTGCATGAGATGGATCTACGTGATCATGTATACTATAGAGCCATCGATATAGTCTAGGGCATTGGGCTCCCATGAAACTAAGCAAGGGCGTCAACAATTTCTCAAAAGTGTAGGGGAGACATTGCGAGGAAGCAAAGCGACCGAGCGGGGGAGGGTGTGTCACAGTAGGGAGCTTTTGTATTTTTGGGCGTGAAATTGTGCGATTTGGTGCACACCTGAGACAGAAATTTCACGTAATATGAAGTATATAGGTATGGAACCAAACATACATAATGACAAAGGGAGGGGGACAATCTGCTCCTTTTTCAAATGTGGGGGGACATGATATTCCAATTTGATTTGCGTTCAGCGCATATGTACCGAGATTATTTCATTTTCTGTGACGATGTGCTATCTATATATATTCAAGCACAATACTATGGCTGAGCATGAATTAAAACAAACTGACTGAATGAATGAAAACGTTATTAAAACGTACCGAAAACTCTTTTTAAAAAAAATTATTGAAATAACATCTGTTTCATCATTATGTGAAAATATACAAAATATGACAGTAAATGTCAACAGCATCTAAAATGACAACCAATAATATAACATAAATATCTGACAGCTTCTGTGGATGATTCTTAAACTAGAAAATGAACACATAAATCAAATGTGCATAAAGAACATGATTTTAACAAACATAAAGGATGGGGCATGTGGTTGTAAACCTTTTAAACAACAAAACCGAATAATCAGAAAATTTGGAATATGACAATAAATCATTCCATTATAAATATAGCAACATAAAATGTATACTGTCCATGTACATCAAACCAAAAACTACATACATTGATAAAACAAAACGTTATGTTTATCATTATTATGATTTTCATTTTTCTAAGTATTTTTTTTCAATTAAATTTACTTCCCATTTAAGTCTTTTCTCCAAAACCAATATGTATTGAAATAGGGCTTGTGTGGTAAAATCCGAACCTAAGCATCGTTAAATACAGAAATATCGGAAGAAATCCAATATCCACCTGTGAAATTCATAAATCCACCACCTGTTCAGACCTATCAGCGCCGCTAGCGCTGGGGGAGATATCGACAAGCTAGGGACAAAGCCCGTATAGCGCGACACCTCGTGTACACCTCGTGGTCGTAATACACGTAGCGTATGAGCGATTCCGCGTTGGCGATATCTATCCGGCCCTAGATCAATTTATAATTTTGCAAATATATCAATTAGTAGGCGGTTTATTGGCCAAATTTGGATAATCCTATATTAGTACAATTATATTATTTCACATTATTGGTAATAAGAGCTTCCATTTCATTTTTTGAGAGGGGGGCGTTTCCAAAACTGGCCTTTACCTTTAACAACGATCGATAACGGAAATAGAATATATAACGAAGGGCCCTTCTATGGACAAATCACAAATTGAGCCCTCTATGAATTCACGACCGCCGCTAAAGCTATGAATAAACAATCCAGACCAGTCTATATATTCATATCCACTTTTAGTCAGAAAAAAAAACCGACTCTGCGTGGGGTTTCCTTTAAAATATCTGACGTCATACCAGTGGCGGATCTACGGGGGAGGGGGGGGGGTTAGGGGGTTTAACCCCCCCCCCCCCCTTGGGCTGCCAAGTGAAAATGTGATGTGGAAAACATCACTTACGGGGGTTCAAAATAGCAAAAAGAATCGCCGCTTCGCGGCTCGTGGACATCACTTACGGGGGTTCAGAATAGCACCAACAAAAATCGCCGCTTCACGGCTAGTGGACGATGCTTCGCATCGTCGTTGGGTCGAACCCCCCCCCCCCCCCTTAGCAAAAAGCTAGATCCGCCCCTGCATACAACCACCCCATGTATGAAGTGGTGAGTGGAACAACAATGGGAATATAGAGACATAATTTGTCGGTCTAATTCACTATTGTATTTAGCATTTAATTGGCAATATATATTAATTAATTAAGATAGCATGATTTCGTGAATGTGTATAGTGTGATCTTTCACCTGGTAGTAGAGCAGGTCGGGTGTGTCGAGGCCAACGGTCCAGGTAAGTGTCGCCGGATCTCCTGGCTCACACGTCTTCTCGAGGGTCCCCTTATAAGACTCGAACGTGTCGTATGACCTGGTGTCACCGGTGGTGGGGGTATTCTCCCACTGGCACAGCGGTCCCTCTACACAAATGATGTTGCATTACTGAGTTACTGAATTTACACCCATTAACTTTATTACAAAAAGCGATACCGAAAGTATGGATGAATAATTTGAAAGAACCAATATGTTTAGAAATACCAAAAGTTTTGATTCGAGAAAAAGAAAGACTTATTCAAAAAGTATCAAGTAAATTATTTTATATTTCACTTTCTAAAAATGGAAATGCAATTGAAGGCCCATCATATTGGGTAAAGAAATTAGATTGTTATGTTAATTGGAAACGTGTTTATAAAAGAAATTTTGTGTATAATCAAGGAGAACAAATTAAGACAATTTAACTTTAAAGTCATTTATAATTTGATCGTAGTAAAAAGAAAATTATTTTTGTGGAAACTTAGTAATACTGATACATGTGAAACATGTCATTGTCGAGAAGATTTATATCATGCTCTATTGGAATGTAAAATGAATGAAATATTTTTTAGAAAGTTTACGCAAATGGTAAAACATGTTTATAATGTAAATGAGAAATGAATGTATTTACATTACTGAAAATAAATGTAGAAGACAAGATAAATGATATTTGAACTATAGCTTTTTGGAGCATATATAAAATGATAGTAATCAGAAATCAATCGGGAAAAGATGAAAGAAGCACAAAACTAAGGTTTACATTCTTAAAGTGGACTTCCGTACGATTTCAAGCTTCTAATGATTGAAAGACAGATATTCTAGGTCAATAAACACAATTTTGTATGAAAGAAGTATGATTGTGGGTTCTTATAATTGGTTTTGAAATTCTAATGACACAAATTCGCGAGCGAGCTTGTTCTATCCCACAATGCACCAATTTGTGACGGGCGACCCTCACTATGCGCCTATCTATGTTTTTACACTGCAGCGAATGTGTTCTTTTGATCGGACCAATACAATGCTCGATCATGAATAGTTTAGTCCACGCTGCGCCACTGACCGTGCCTTTGAGCATTACTGCATTGTTGAACCGTTTGGAAATACTTGCCTGCCCGATATTGTAACACGTTTGGCTTTCATTGGAATTTGAATAGACCCACATTTCTGTAAACGTGGTTATTGAATTTGCTAGCTCTGCATGACCGGCTATTATGAATGACACATGCAGTGATCACAATGCAGTGGCACTGGATTCAAGCCTACTCAAGAAATTGAGCAAAGTGAGGGTGCTACGTAAGGGTCTCATGATTGTGCGCGGTAAATTTAATTATTTCCTCAGAGTTAATGACATTATAAAAATCTCTTAGAAATCAAGCAAAGTGAGTCAAATCCTTAAAATATTCAAGCACATCCCTAGATTTATTTCCAATATACTGTAGGCCTATTTGTTTTAAAATCGTCCGGAATTCTTTAAAGGAAGTTCACTTTCGTATACAAATTAATGATCACCTGCGTAAAGAAAACAAAAAAGAATTGTATTATTTACCATATATGATCAAAACATATTTTTAATGTTTAAATTGACGTAAAAGAGAAAATGATTGAAATCTGATTTGTTAAACTGTGTGGAACGTAAATTGAAATCAATAAATGCCTGGAAAGGTGAAAAAAAAACTTTATCAAATTCAACCGAAATCAATTGGAGCTTTCACATTTATTAGGTGATACGTATAACGTATCACCTATTGATTTTGCTCAGCATGGTGCTTCCATTAGCGCACGATATGTTACGATTGTATACCGTATTACTTTGTTTATATAATTCGTGTTATTATAAAGTTTGAACTTGATAAGATCTTGTTCATAACATATCGAACTATCATGTGACAACATTTTATAACGCTACCATGATCCGTCGTCATTTCCCGTTGTCATTCCGGTTGTTAAATATACCGCAGTTGTGGAAGCAGAATGATTTCATCTTTTTTTTAAAACTTGTTTTCTTCTTCTTTTTACGATTTTTGTGTATCGTGTTTCTTAAGTTTGGTTAGGGATATGATCATGAAACTTGATGAATATATAGAGCATGGTCCGAAATTGTGCACCTGGGTAATTATTTTGACGTCACTAGCCCATGACGTCATATAGACGCCATTGTAAAAAAAATCAGTTAATCGGCCATATCTCTCTTACGTAATGGTATATTTCAACCAAACTTCGTATACAGGGCGTATCAAAAAAAGCGTTACACTTTTGAACAATCTGTCAAAATTACATTTCAAAATATTTTGAAGATTTTTTCATGTCGATAGATGCCCAATGGTCTCATCTATCAAGTGCCACTAACAAAGCAAATTTTCATTCACGCTTGGACGAGCACTGACTGTTTTTGCCCAGAGTGTGAAATATGACTTGCGCCAATATCAAAGAAGAGGGAAAATTAAACCAGCAGTCTGAAAAAGTAACCTACTCCCATTCAAATAAATTGCTCTTTGCCAGATAATTACTAGACTAGCATAACCAGTGGGTACCAGTGGCGTGCCCAAGATTTTTCAAAGGGAGGGGGGGGGGGGGGGGTTCAGAAACAATTTCTGTCAGCGGGAGGGGGGGTGTAGTCGTAGACAATTTTCAAAGCCGAGACGAAGTACCTGCAAAATTGTCAAGACCAAGACCAGGTCTGGTGCACAATTTTCAAGGCCGATACCAAGACACAGTGGTTAAGAATCCGGTAAGCGGGAGAGTGGGATGGGGGGGGGGGGTGGTAGTCGTAGACAATTTTCGCAGCCCAGACTGCGAATTGTCGACATTTTCAAGACCATGACCAGGTCCGGTCCACAATTTTCGAGACCAAGACCCAGTGGTTGAGAATCCTGTAAGCAGAGGGGCCGGGGGGGGGGGAGGGGTGGGGGATGGGGGATGGGGGGGGGGACCGGTGGTAGTTGAAGAAAATGTTCGCAGGCGAGACCGCGAATTTTTGATATTTTCGAGACCGAGTCCAGGTCCGGCCACAAGACCAAGTGGTTGAGAATCCTGTAAGCGAGGGCGGGGGGGGGGGGGGGGGGGTCTTGGTCGTGGAAAATTTGACATTTTCGAGGCCGGGACCACAGTTTTTCACACTTTTCGAGGTCGAGACAGACCATCGAAAATGACGGTCGAGACCATTGACATTTGGTCTCGAGAACAGTTAAAATTTGAAATGGGGGGGGGGGGGGGGGGTAAACCCCAAAAAATTGTTTTGTCTAAGGAGGGGGGTGACCCCTCCCCCCTGGGTACGCCTATGATCATAACATAACCATAAATTTATGCAAAGGAGCAATTTGTTTTAATGGCAGTACTTATACGGCCTGGTGGTTTAATTTTCCCTCTTCTTTCAATTTGGCGCAAGTCATTTTTCACACTCTGAACAAAAACAGTCAGTGTTCGCCCAAGCGTGAACGAAAATTTGTTTTGTTAGTGGCACTTGATAGATGAGACGATTGGGCATCTGTCGACATGCAAAAATCTTCAAAATATTTTGAAATGTAATTTGGACAGATTTTTCAAAAGTGTAACGCTTTTTTGGATACGCCCTGTATAGAAAGCTTAGGTCAAGGGCTACAAAACAAAAAGGGTTCTGCATTCTAGGTCGTACGGACAACGACGGACGCGTACGCGCGCGTCAAAGGGTAAACATTCTTGAAAAATTCTCAAATCGACCCGCGATCAATTTTGTATATGTTTCAGGTCTTTTCGAGCATTTCAAAATTTTGCGCGCGCGCTTTCCCGCGAATCTGTTCCCAATAGTTTCTATGATAAATTTAAAGGGGACCACCAAGCAAAGGACAACACATTATTATATGTTTTGGTACCGTTTTGTGATATCAAATAGATACCCAACATTTTACAAAGGGTTGTGTAATTCATAAACAAAGCAATTAATTTCCACCACTTACGGAACCACTGCTATTTCCTGGTTCCACACAGGCCAAGCATTTGCGAGTGCGCCAATGCTTTCACGCGTACGTCAATACATTAAAATCCGCGAGTGCTGCTATGCGCAAAATATGTACAAAGTCTGCCCTTTTTTAACTGATAATAATTTTTAAAATCCATGGGCAATTTTGTTAAAAGTATTTTTCCTGACAGAATAATGAGTTGTAGATATATTACATCATGCATAAGCATTGCCAACCGGACATCATTACGTAACCATATGACCATGAGAATTGAACGTTTGCAGTTTTCATCGATTTTTCATTTGTGATTATGTTTATATCATGTTTGGATCCCGATATCTCTATCAATTCTGCTTGAATTTGTCCCAAGTTTTGATATTTTGTAGCTAGGATGATTGTATACAATTACTAGATCTTCCCGATCGGAAATGTGCCAATGCGCGCGTGTTCCACATGAAATCCGCGCGTGCTGCCATAATGTAAAATATATGAAAATGTTGTAAAAACAGGCCCTTTCTATTTGATCATAAGTTTGAAAATCCATCATTAAAGTTTTTGTTTTTATATATTCCTGACAGAGTATGAAATGTAGATATGATGTGATGTTTAATTTTTGCCAATCGGACATCACGACGTCATCAAATCACCATGAGAAGTGACAATTAAGTTTTGATTGATTTCATAAATTTTGTATTATATTTGGAAGGTGTATTTGTGTCTCTATTTCCTTCGATTCTGCTTGAATCCGTCCAAAATTTCGATATGTTGTAGCGGAGATCTGGAGGAAAAATAATATGTTCCTATTATTTTGCTCAGATAATGGCAACATTTTTTTTTCTTTTATTGCAATCTATCTGAAGATATTCCGAGTAAGCCGTTATATTTCTTTTGTGTCGTAACTTTCGGTGTTTTTAATTAGACATTCGAGATCGGCAATTAGCTCCCAAAACGGGGCTCTCAAATCAGCGCATATACCCGTGTTGCTAATTTACTCGAGTAGCCTACCCGCCCTCCCCGAACTATAGGGCTACTCTCCCAATAATCTTCTCTGTGAGTGGAATTCGTGGAAATACATGGCAAAGCGCCCCTCTCAGCTACCTCATCTATCATATTCAGATACCGCTAAACTGGTAATTCTATCTGTACAGCTCTTATCGTAGCCTATCCGATATGCATCGTGCTGTCTGGCAGGTTCTACAACCGGTACTGTATTAAACCGCGAAAGGCCGAGTTTGAGCGGGGCAGCGCGAAGCCTATCGCCACTCGTGAACGTGAAAAGTTATATTTTCTTTTATTTACATAGAAAATCTTCGTAGAAATGCTACGAAGCCCATATTCATATGCCACAAGACCAGGTTGATCAGCTGTGTGTGAGTGTTAGTCTTCCTTTGGAAGCTAAATGTAAAACCAAACGCGCAACCTTTCACAATACACTGTTAGTGGCATAGAGTAGTGGTTGTTATAGGGTCTCCGCTTCGGACTATATGTGTATGCTGCACTGAACATACCACCGCGGTGCACCGGACCGGGTGCGGACGCGTCCATTATTTATAGGGTACGTCATTACAAAATATGTTGTTTTCTTTTAAAATAAAGAGTTGAGATTTGATATGGATGCAAAAAGGTAATTCTATGCTTTAGTTTTCATTGTAATGTATCTCATATTTTATCATTATGATAGTTATGATAATATTAATGTCTGATACTAAATAAACCCTTAATACACGGTGGAACACGCCACCGATTAGGCATACGGTATCCACATCTAGCGATCTGATTGGTTGCTGATTTCTCTCATGAATAGTAATACCTTATTCTCTTTGCTCATTAATAAATTACTGCGAATCCAGTGCTTAAAGGCTATATATGGAGCCAGTTTATTAGTATTTAGCTCTCTCACAGCTAGCTAGCTCGCGATCGCATAGAGAATCTCCAAGCCATATAGAGCCTTGACTAAAGGCTACTCTTATCGCGGAATATCCCTTGGGACTGCTCGGACAATCCTGAACAATGGCGTGACTGTCTGTCTGTTGCCAATGTCATGGTAGCCTTAAGTCAAGGCTCTGGCGTGGATATTATATACACGAGCGATGAGGTCTACAATATACCGCAGGGGCGTAATGGGCAAAAACCTTTTGGGGGCTCATTATGTATGCTAAAATTGCGCGTTATCGCGATATCTCAAGAACCAATAGACATATTGTAACCACACTCGGTGCAAAAGGGTACCACCACCCAAAAATAATATTCTTATTAAAGAAAGGTAACATCTTTAGTATTCCATTACATCAACAAGTTTCCAGAAAGAAAGAACAAATAATTGGAAAACGCATCACCATTCTAAAGCATGCGTTCATGCGGTCTGAATTGCGAAGACTAATGTGTGCAGAGCGAACGAATCTCCCGGGAATCTATTGTCTACAAACGTACGCGTGAATAGCATTGGCGCACTCGCAAATGGTTGGCCCGTATGGAACCAGGAAATAGTAGTGGTTCCGTAAGTGGTGGAAATTAATTCCTTTGTTTCTGAATTACACAACCCTTTGCAAAATGTTGGGTATATATTTGATATCATAAAACGGTACCAAAACATATATTAATGTGTTGTTCTTTGCCTGGTGGTCCCCTTTAATAAGAGAATGAACTGATTACATTTTTAGGTCATGAGGTTAAAGGTCAAAGTTCACATGACTCATTCTATATGCAAAACTGGCTCGTCATTGCGATATATCATGAACTAATTGATGTATTTAAACCGAACTTGGTAAATGTATGTATCGTAAGAAGCCAATGAACTGATCACATTTTATGGTCATAAGGTTGAAGGTCAAAGGTCACACGATTTATTACATATGCAAAAATAGCTTGTTATCGCGATATCTCACGTACCAATTTATGTTTTGTCACTAGACTTGGTACATGTATGTATCGTGAGAAGCAAATTAACTGATAAGATGTTGGGGGACTTGAGGTCAAAGGTCAAAGGTTACACTGCTCATTATGTATGCTAAATTGCTTGTTATCGTGATATCTCAAGAACCGATAGACATATTGTCACCACGGGTGCGCTTCGTTATTCCGAAGGTTCGTTATTCCGAACACGCAAATTTCGTATACCTGAGGGTTCGTTATTCCTAAAATGAAATAGGGTTCGTTAATCCGAACATTTGTTGCATTATTCCGAAGGTTCGTTATTCCGAAGGTTCGTTATTCCGAGGGTTCGTTATTCCGAAGGTTCGCTATTCCTAAAATGAAATCTGGTTCGTTATTCCGAAGGTTCGTTAGTCCGAAAATAAAATCGTGTTCGTTATTCCGAAGGTTCGTTATTCCGAAGGTCCGTTATTCCTAAAATGAAATCGGGTTCGTTAATCCGAAAATGATTTTGGGTTTGTTATAATGCTATAATTTCATATAAAGAGATAAAATAAACTTAAATGTTTGATTTGTCTGGCCAAGGGAGGGATAGGGGGAGGGGTATGCATAATGCAGGCTGCAAATTAAATAAACAAAACACAAATTATAGTATTATAACAAACCCGATTGAATTTTCGGATTAACGAACCCTATTTTATTTTCGGACTAATGAACCTTCGGAATAACGAACCTTCGGAATAACGAACCTTCGGAATAACGAACCCGATTTTGTTTTCGGATAAACGAACCTTCGTAATAAAGAACCCGATTTCGTTTTAGGAATAGTGAACCTTCGGAATAACGAACCCCCGGAATAACGAACCTTCGGAATAACGAACCTTCGGAATAACGAACCTTCGGAATAACGAACCTTCGGAATAACTGAACCTTCGGAATAACGAACCTTCGGAATAACGGACTGTAACCGTCACCACACTCTGTACATGTATGTATCTTAATAAGAGAATGAAGTGATTAGGTTTTGGGGTCATGAGGTCAAAGGCCAAATGTCAAAGGGCTCATTATATATGAACAAAAGCTCGTTAGCACAATATCTCATGTTTTACTTGGTGTATTATCAACTGACTTGATACATGTATGTTTCTTGCAGAGCCAATGAACTAATTAAATTTTGGGATCATGAGGTCAAAGGTCAAAGGTCAAAGGTCATGCGTATCACCTTATTCGTCAAAATGACGAATAAAATGTCTAGTTTGTACATTGTTATTAAGCTATAACATGAGTTTTGATTTGTTCAATGTCTCTCTTATTATGGGGACTTTTATAATTGAATTTAAATTTAGAGATAATGTGGAAAAATAAGAATGCATACATTACCTTCTGGTCCTGCATAAATAGTTTCGGCCTGTAATAGATACAACAATTGAAATAAAAACAAAATAGAATCAGGCGCTTAGACAAACATAAGGACAATAAGTGTATGAACTAGTCGTATATACAATACAGTTATTTCAATTTATGTCTATATATATAATTAAACCCTTTACGTATAACAAGGCTACTGTATACGGTCCGTTACGTATTTATATCAAACTTCGAAAAATGGTTAAATGTGTATCTCATAACAAAATTAATACTTGCAACAACTTGCCATCGTAAAAATGGACATCCAAAACAACCTACTCTAATCCACACGTACCCACACGTACGCGTGGTAATAATACAGAAAACATGACTTTTAGCAATTCTCATTTCTACCAATCGTATATCCGCTTTGTTTAGCAGTTTGGTTTAATTGGTAACTTAGGAGAAATCCTGCCCTACAGCCCATGTTGATATGAAGTTTTCGTTAACAAATTGTATAAGGGAACAAATTCCCGGAGATTTAGAAGCATTCCGATTCCCGCCACTCACAACAATTCCCGGAGTTATAGAAGCATTTCCATTCCCGCCGCTCACACGCATACATACATACACATAAATATACTTGTGGCCAAGCGCCTCTCCGCGACGCCGTGTGTGCGCACATAGGATCCTGTATGCAGTAAACCCTTGCACTCTGAAGATGTACGATGATCGTTACGTATTATCGCATAAACAAGTGTCGCTCACAATGCGAACAAACGGGTATTGACTCATCGAACAGTTGTCACATGATAGGGATTTAGAGCGCATAACCAGATGTTTTATTATTTTTTTTTTTTGGGGGGGGGGGGGGGGGGTTCCTTGACCAAATTTGGGGAGGGGTGTCCGTCAACATATTTCGAGGGGGGCGGATGTCGGTGAATATTTTTCAAGCTGAGTCCGAGATCAATCAACAATTTTAGAGGCCGAAACCGAGATCCGTCAAAAATGTCAAGGCCGAGACTGAAACCACTTGGTTTTCGGGGGCCGAGACCATTGGTTATGATGGTTTGATACCACTAAAAATTGGCCTCGAGACCACTTTAATTTTTGTAAAGGGGGGGGGGGGGGGTGAATCCCCAAAACAGCCCTTTTTTCATCAAACCCCCTACCCCCCCCCCCCCCCTCCCCCGGGACCACCTATGATCTATGATAACTTACGCTTTGTTGAGTCGAAGTAAGTTGGGCGTAGCCCCCCAGCTCGCTGTCCGTGATGTAGAAAGGATGATAGTTCCCGGAAACAGCGGGATCGTTCCCGCCGCTCACCAGGAAGGTGTACGTGCGGCCTCTCTCCACGGTGATTTCCGGGATGAGAAACCCGTTGATGAACCAGGCGATGCCCCACCCAACTCGTCCTAGACGGTACAGTTAGATTGAATGGATCAATATGGATGGGGAGCAAACAAAAGTTTGACTGTATAGTGGGATTCGAACTATCGACATACGGATAGCAGTTCTGCCGCTCTGACTATACCACGTTGACCTATTTAAAATAACTATAAACTCCTTTTACATATAATTATATAAATGCAAGTTATATGAAGACGGGGAGGCATAGGTCGCAGAGGAAATGAAACAACAATAGACTGGAGTTTAATATTAATATAATCTTCAGAATTGAAGGAGGCAGTTAACTAGGAAGAAGAAAGAAGAAGAAGACCTACCTGTGATCGCATCGTAGCCCCTGGGTCCGCCAGACAGTCCCATCTCGACAATGAAAGTGGCGTCATCCAGCTCTTCAATCCCGGGGATGGTCCATCCGTCGACGACCGGTTCGACGGTGGCTCCCTGGTTCAACCCCGGACAGGTCGAACTGACTTTTCCGAAATCGATGGTTAAGGATGATCCGGCTAAATGTGTCCGTGTATAGATTGAAGAAAGATAATGTGCGATCACCGTAATTTCCCTCATTACATGCATTGAAGATGTAAATGCAACATTTACATGTGAATATTTTACACATTCCGTGATTCTTAAATTTGCAATAGTATGTTAAATAATTTATTCGATACCTCAAATTGCGCTTCCCAACTTGATGGTAATTAACATTTATAGTCAGCTATGCTATAATAATGACTATTTCAAAAAATCCATTAGTATAATAGTTGTCCACGGTTACTCTCGTATATATACAATATTTGCTTAATATCAGCTAAAACCTAATTTACATAATAGTCTATTAAGATAAGTAGGAGGGAAGTGATTGAAAGTCCAATTACAACGATTTTAGTGCTTACGAATTGCTCGTTGTGTGTTATGGTACGCCACCCTGCCGTCTGCGTTGATCAATCCTCGCGCCCAGATGACAGAAGTTGGCCCGGATGTATCAATCGGCTTGTCATACACAGCATCTACATAGTAGGGAATGATAGATAGATATATAAATAAATATATATATTAAGCTACGCCTATTATTCTTCCTTCTCAATCATTTATGATTATTCTTTGCATTATTTAAATATTGGAAGAAACCAAAGCTGTATGTATTAGTTCACTTCTCGCTTATATATATATGTTCTAACTAATACTTGAATCACTCCTTCGTGATCCAGCTGAAGTACAGGCGGCTTGCATTGTTCGTAACTCCCTCCCCATGAATTAATTGAGTACAAAGGGCCGAGAGATTGGCTTGCCAATGACCTGAATTTGGATCTGTCTTCAATCACACGGTCCCCGTGGCCTAGTGGTTAAGGCGTCAGCGTTCCAAGCTGGAGACCCGGGTTCGAGTCCTGGCGGAGACCAATTTTTCGACCAGTGCCTTTTTTCATTTGGAGGATTAAAGGGAGGAACAATGCTTATTAAGCTACGCCTATTATTCTTCCTTCTCAATCATTTATGATTATTCTTTGCATTATTTAAATAGATATATATATATAGATATATAGATAGATAGATAGATAGATATATAGATAGATAAATGGATAAATAGTAAGCAAATAATTACCGTTGGTGAAGGTGATGAGACAAACTATCACTTCCAAGGCGATCTGGATGTCGCTTCGGAAAGATAGCGTATACATTCAGATCGCCGAGGAAGTGATAGTTTGCCATCGCCTGAAACCAAAAGGTTATTATTTGCTTTATATTCCACATCAATTATTTTAATTACAAACGAACTATAACTAAACACAAAGGGCTAAAAAGGTTTTGAATATTGAGCAATTGATCGAGTCTTTTATTTTAATTTCGTCAATCCCTCACATGAACAAGATTTATTATTAAAGTCAAAGACGCTTATACCATTGTCTATTAAGCATAGCCGCGCGTAAACTTTGGGCATCAGCAGGGGGTGTCACTACTGCCAGAGTGCCGCGATTTTTGGTCACCGGAAGGGACTACAACTGGTTGCATTATGGGCTACTTGGGAACTACAGTTAACCAATCACAGAGTAGTTCAAACGCGTCGTCACGGGATCGAGGTCAATAAAACAAGTTTATATGCATACGTCACAATGGCTCTCATTGTTCTCATAAGCGTGATGAAATCTAGGACAGTGCGCAGGAAAATAGGCGCGATAGTCTACGCACTGCATAGCATGATGATTGGTCAAGTATTTCTAGGTCACTACGCGATGACGTAGAGAAGTAGTCCACGGGAGCTTCAAAATCGAGTCACTCCGCCATATTGCCCATGTACAAAGTCTATGGGACACGTGACTTGCGCGCGTTAAGTGAGCCTTCTAGTTATAAACGGGTTGGTTTGTTTATTCATACTTCTATGGGCACCAGCGCGCTATCTTTCTGCGCACTAACGCGCGCACGTGTACTTGCGCGCGAACAATTGAATATCTACACAGTGCAACGCACTTTTACCGAATATCTAGTGAGTGCAACGCACTTTCACCCAAGTTATCTACACAGTGTAACAAACTTTTCTTCACCCATCAATGATGGGCGAAATTTTCCTCACGTGATTAACTTTTGACCAATCGTAGAGCAAGATTCTCAGTATGTGGAATATAAATATATATATATACTCCGCAAAAAAAGAAACTGGACACTTCTATAAGCTGAACTATTTCATATTAATGAACGATAAAGTGTAGATTATCATATATCAAATTAAAGAGAATTTAGTCCTCTGCATGCAGGGTATAAATTAATGGTGTAATCGTTCATGCATGGAATGCTATGGTCAATTAACCATAGCAAGGTCTGTTTTCAAAAATAGCAAATACAATGGAGGACCACACCATTCGACTGAAATGATCAGGATGATAGTAAGCGTTTCACTTAAAACAAAATGTGCGGGGCAAGTAAATTATGATATTATTTAACTTTATTGTTATGAACAAACTCTGAAAATACAAATTTTAAAATAAAAACAGGGCCAGGCTATGAGAGCATCATCATACTGGTCTGTATTAGAGGCATGAAGCTTGTCTGTTTGAGTGTGTCCCCTGCAATTTTAACCATAGTTACCTAGAGAAATGTCATGTTAAAGACTGCCCAACTGCTTGACCAATGGTGACATCAGGTTTTGAAGATCTTTGGACTACGGTAGAATTCTTGAGAAGAATTTATACCATTTTTCATGCTGAAATAAGGGCACAAACTGTGTTTTCGACTAATAAACCTTTGCCATGGAATTCCCCATTTTGTTACTTTTGGATGAAAATAAAACCTATAACGTTCACAATTTGTCTTCATTTATACTTTTTATTGAGATAAAGATAGAAAAGGTCACATTTGTATTGAAAAAGTTATGCCATGTCATGAATATAGCGTTTTAGATTATGCTTATCAACATTTATATGGTTGAGTAGATGTTCCATTTTTGCTATTTTTGAAAACAGACCTTGCTGTGGTTAATTGACCGTGACAAGTCATGCATGAATGATTTCATCTGGATTTTATGCCGATATTGAAGAGGGTCGTTCTATCTTTAATTTGATATACAATATCATATATTTTATCGTAAATGAATATGAAATATTTGGTCTTATACAAGTGTCCAGTTTCTTTTTTGGCGGAGTATATATATAGAGAGAGAGAGATATATACATGTATAGATGTATAGATAGATAGATAAATAAATAGATAGATATATAGATAGATAGATAGATAGATAGATAGATAGATAGATAGATAGATATATAGATAGATAGATCTACTTAGATAGCAGGAAGATTAGGAATGAGAAGTACATGAAAAAACAAAGAACATGGGGAGTGGTGAAGAAATACATATATATAAAGAGAGGGGGGAGAGGTGGTGAGGTCGGAGAGGTAAGAGATACAGAATGAGAGAAACATTATTAAAATAAATTATACAGAGAGGTAATAATAGTATAGAGAGAGAGGTCTGGAGAAGGCGGAATGCTTTCATGGTAATATCAATGCGATATCAATTCGCGTATTGTAAGGTCTTTCGAGAGAAACATTATCATCGCTAACTGCTAACCTTTTGGCCTAATGGATAAGTAAACAGCCCTCTTATCCTTGTATTACTATTAGTATATGAATGTCATACCCTAGGGGAATATTCGTTTCTTGTATACAGGGTGGCCCAGAAAGAATGCAACACCTACGATCGTTAATTTCATCAACATCATCGACCAATTGTCATTGTTTTTTTGTTTGCTTGGGTAGAGCAAAATTATACTATGAGCATTGATTTTGGGAAGGGCGTTTGGATCCTAGGGCCATTTTTCTGAGGCAATGTCGTTTCCTAAATTTGCTACTTTTTCGTCTCCAGCGATCCTCGGAACACGGAATCGGGCGGTCGCATACCACGGACGCAATTCTGACTGAAACCCGTCCGTGATTTCAACCCAAGAACGGTCTGCCCGCTGTTACTATAGGAAGCTCTCGATTTTGCACACGACCCGCAAGTTTCTACGTCCGCGTTGAGGTTGCGAAAAGCCTATCAAATGGAGAGCAGTCATGCGGTTCTTCTGTCTATGGGAGGCAGTGGGGCGAGAATGTCTCAGTGTTCAGAGGATCGCTGGAGACGAAAAAGTAGCAAATTTAGGAAACGACATTGCCTCAGAAAAATGACCCTAGGATCCAAACGCCTTACCCAAAATCAATGCTTATGGTATCATTTTGTTGGAAAAAGAATGTTCTACCCAATCAAACAAAAAACAATGACATTTGGTCGATGATGTTGATGAAATTAACGATCGTAGGTGTTGCATTCTTTCTGGGCCACCCTGTATAGCGGACATTGAAAACTCAATTAAAATTACTGCACGCATTAAATATTATTCGGCGAATGTTTAATCCTGGGATGACGCTGATTTAAAATGTCAGTACAATACAAATGGAATTTCATTTTGCCTCCTGTCATTTCATCACGCCTTGTGTAAATAGATGGGAATTACCACCATATACAAATACATGAGGAATTGAATTGAATAACTCGACGACATTATCAACGTTAAGGGCCTAATATGCAACCGAATGGACTTATCTCCATAACGATTTTCTAAAACGAAATAAACCAACATCGAAACGTGTTATTATTGCGGTTATGGAATGTCTATTTACACACGAACAATGGAAGGACGTTTTTTGTCAAAACATCACGCACATCATTTATCGCAAAATTAAATAGCATTACAAAAGCGCACCACCATTAAAATACTATTTATATGACAATTAATCATAAATTGTGCAGACGATACAAGAAGCATATCAAATAATGATAAAAAACACACATCCTAAGACTGTGACTTATTTATATGATGCAATATTTAAATCATTTCTCTATGAAATATATTAATTTCCTTTGGAAAAATGGAAATAATTACATATTTCCAATCATAACAAAATATAATTTCCGGTAGTATTGTATATTTCACAGTAGATTGAGCCAATAACAAAATAGTTATACACACAATAGTTTAAAATAATATTACATTTTTATATGAAATAATAAGTTAAATGTGTATGTATGTGTGTAACAAACCATTCGAATTTTAATTGGATGACGTAATATGAAAAATAAGGAAATCATCGCAAAAGGAAGAACATAAATAACTCCCTTTGAGCATAATACAGCCAACAGAAATATCAAAATGCGAGTTGTATGCAATGACTGTTTTCACGCCACCAACAAGCAGCAAAAATGCACACCAATTTTGTGCCCTTATACTGAAGGTCTTTAAACCTTCAACAGTATAAAGTGCTCAAATGCATTGTACATGTACATGACACATATACTGCAATGTAATGCTTCTGAAACGGATTCTGGGGTACCCACTTGCCGCGGTTTGATTTGATTCGAACCGTCAACCTTCGTATATTGAGAGACGAAGGCTCAAACCAGCACACCACGACAACACTTCTACTATTAAGGTTACGAGAATGAAGATTATGGAGTACCAAAGTGTGATATATTCATTGTCATGTTTGATGGTTTAAAATTAATATTGTCAGACACTTTCCATTTATAACCGGTTGCTAATTAAAAAAATTAAAAGGCAATCGTCCAGCTTCGACCAACTATCAAAAACCGAAACCAAATGACAAAATTGTTTAGAACCATTTATATGGTCTAACAAAAGGATGCGATGTCATCACTTCGGTGCTCTATACGCCCCACTATACAGAGTGGCCCCCCAAAAACGGAACGGGGCATTTCCCAAAATATAGTAACAGAATGATTATGTCCATCGGATAGGGTGTCTTTTTGAATGAAAAACGTGTAGTTTTTGTTTTAGGGCGCTGTGAGTGACACCATGTCAGGTTCTCATTTTTGTCAATTTTTACCAAGTCAGTGTCTGATAAATCGCACTTACTGCCCGTCATAGCATCAAACAACGAGCAATACGCGCGCCATTGTTAATATGCATTCAGCTGTGTGCCGAGAGAATGGACATATTTGTTGCTATGACGGGCAGGACGTGCGATTTATCAAGCACTGACTTGGTAAAAATTGACCAAAATGGGAACCTGACATGGTGTCACTCACAGCGCCCTAAAACAAAAACTATACGACCAAAATGACTGTATCATTTTTCATTGGAAAAGACACCCTATCCGATGGACATAATTATTTTGTAACTATATTTTGGGAAGTGCCCCGTTCCGTTTTTTGGGGGCCACCCTATATAAATTACAGAAGGAGTGATGACGCATTCTTGTTCTTAAAATAGTAATGGTTCAAAACAACTTTTGTCCTTCGATTCGAGCTTTTGTTAGTGGGTTGGAGCTGGATGATTGCCTTCTTAGCAACCGCTTTATTGTCATACATGTATGGCTTACCTGACATTGTTTTGAACTATTACCCATGGCAATTAATCGATGTGACGTCGCACATCGGTACTCTCTATGAATTGATATTATACGTACTTGTCGCGATTAGCGGCCTGCGATACACGATGGTGGTGACGCCATTCATTACGTACGATTCGTCCAGTGTGACGTCATTGGTGGCCCCGAAGATTGTATCATCGCAGGCTCCCGAATCACTCTGGGGTGCGCACTGAATAATAAAATTTAACAATACAATCAAACCTGCTGAACTAGCGACCACCTGTATACAAAGATTACCTGTCTACAAATTAAAATGCACTTGTCTGGTAAAGAGAGTCATATACAAGAGGCACATTATTGTACAAGGATGTACATCGGAAACTTGTTTTCTTTATAAGGATACTT
The DNA here is from genome assembly GCA_037951105.1 of Echinarachnius parma. Classification (NCBI taxonomy): domain Eukaryota; kingdom Metazoa; phylum Echinodermata; class Echinoidea; order Clypeasteroida; family Echinarachniidae; genus Echinarachnius; species Echinarachnius parma. The sequence continues at coordinate 83,658 of JBAMJV010007642.1, forward strand.
TTCCGTATATACGTTTTGGTGGTTAATTGCATTGTTTATGATGAACACAACCCTTTGCAAAGTGTTGGACATCTATTTAATATCAAGCGACGTGTGACATTGTGTCGTTCTTTGCGTGGTGGTTGCCTTTAAGGAAATGCGAAATTAATTGTGTAATCCAAAACAGTAAAGGGACAACATGATACATACATATATCACGTATATATATTCGTCAGAAAAGATGCGAACATGTTATAATTATGATAAGTGTCAATGATAACGAACCTGAGACTGTCCTTGCAGATAATAGTCGACGACCTGGGCCTCGCCATCGTTATCGATGAAGGCTACGACAACGTCACCCCCAACCATCATCGTGGTCGTTTCAGAGCCGCTGATCCCAAAAGCCGTATACATGCCCTCCTGCGTGATACTTCGGAGCTGGATAACGATGTCGTCCCCCTCGATGAGCCAGCTTACCTGCAACTCATCATCGATCAGCGTCTCGCAATTCGGGAAACCCTACAATGTGTCAACATCACGATAAGAAAATCGATTAGCGTCTCGCAATTCGGGAAAACCTTAACATGTGTCAACATCACGATAAGAAAACGTCCAGTTGTTTTAACTCAATTTCTTGAAGGGATCTAGTAACTTTGTTGGCATGTGCAGAAAGTGCTAGATGATTTTTTGGTAAAATATAGTTTTATGATTTTATACTATGTCCTCTGAGTGTTGTTTGAACAAGACATGTTAAATGGATGTTATATGGCCGGGTAATGAGCAAAAATGCAAAATTATATTCCTTAACTCATTGCACTGACTTTGTACACGGTTACGATTATCCAGTCGATAATTAAAACTCTGAACACTTCAATCGTAAATATATTTTTAACGAAAGAGAAATTTGAAGAAAATCCAAAAACATGTCCCATGCTACTATTGTTAATACGGATACAACACGGTATGAGAGAACCACTATATTTCTAATTAAGTTTTGTGGATTCGGGCAATGTTACTAGATCCCTTTAACCCATTCAGGACTGGTCCCCAAAATACTCGGGCCGGGGTCTATAATAGGAGCATGTTTATTAATACCAGAAACAAAATATAGTATTGTACGTGTTCTGGGGAAAGCGGGGTGAAGACCGTCGACCGTGTGAACTCATGTCTTCCTGTATGATGTTTCGGAATTGAAAACGATGTCAGTTTTACTACTATTATGGACATAATTATCAGATCACAAGAATACACATTTTTTGTCCACCATTCATCACTTTTTGCACATGTCAACAAAGTTACTATATGATCCCTTTAACATGGAATCGCTTTTGTTTAACAGCGTAACATTGTCCACATACTGAGAAACAGTAAGATGCCTACCATCATGGGTGGGCTGGAGGACCCCAGTGGTCCGGGTGGTATGTTGAGCTGGCTCATGGCGGGTATGTCCACGTGACCGAAGTCCTGGGTAAAATCGATGCACCAGAGGCCGATGTGCCCGATGTCGAACACGGTCTTGTCATCGGGGAAGGTTAGGGTGATGGTCTCGCCGTTGTACCTCCTGATCACCATATTGCTGGAGAATCGAATGAGAGTTAAGGATATCAAATGGGATTTGATGGCTATCCGATTAGATTATCCTTATGTTGCTATTGATATATAATTCTACACAATTCTATTTTAATGTTAGTTAGTTACTTAATTAAGCGTTAGACATTCGTACAATATTTTATATTGTTTATTATACTATTTTACTGCCCTGCGCTGGCAAATATATGCCGGTGTCCTGGGATATGTATTCCTTTTTTTGTTGGCGGAATTTGCCTAATACAGTGATGATTCAATATAAGGGGAGGGTCTGGCTGTTATTTTTTGTTTGGGGGGGGGGGGGGGGGGGGGAGGCCAACCCGTCGGCGGCAAGGTAGTCGGTGGCCTCCCCACATGGAGACATTACTGCACTTCTTTGCCTCTCCGATCGCTAGCTATAACTAACTAAAGTTATTATCGATCTGAAATTGCACGCTAGTCATACCTATATCATGCCTATAGCTGATGTCTTAAATAATTATGTTGACATTATTATAACTCCGGCGACGTTTGGACGACGTATTTTGAGGGACGACGAAATCTCCGCCGACAATATGTACTCTTGTAAGGTGAAGTATACCCATTTACACGATGGAATAAATCAATGCTTAAAGGGATAGTTGAGTATTGGTCAAACTTAACTTTAGTAACCAAAATATGCACCATTACGGTACAAAAATAATAGTTATAACTTCTCCATGCTCGAAAAGTATACACAATTACAAACAACTAAGTAAAACCCCTGTTATCATTCAAAAAGAGCCGTTACAACTCAAGAGGGCGCTCTCTAAAAAAATAATTGGTTTTAGCCATTTTTCATACAAAATTGAGCATTTAATGTTTTGTTAAAATAATGATTCAATAGAGATATCATCAACAACTTTTTAAAAACCTATTAAGATTTTTGTCAAAGTAGTCTTTAAGCATTTTTTTTTTAATTTAAAAAAAAACAAAATATCCCCTGGTGAAGAATTTTTAAATAAAAATATGTTAATGGACATTTCAGCCGTTTCTTAACCGATTTTGTTCAAATAAAGTTTATTCTGTGATTGAAATTGTATGTTCTTTCAAATTTGACAGTCAGTTTTTCATTATCTCACAAACAAATATTTTGTGAAGTGCCCCCCTATACCAAAACTCAACAATCCCTTTAACTCATTGATTATGGTTTACGTGAAACTAGTCTTACCGCAACATCATAATATCACTGAGAAGAATGATATCACCCGGGATATCACATCAATCAGATTTACTACTATTATCACACCATTTACATTAACCACAAAGGCACTTGTTTTATAAACGCCTCAGATCGCTATAATTGCTATTATTACAACTGATATACGTAATATGAAGAAAAGAAGATGAGCACCGTTTAATGTCATTATTTCAAAGATAAAAGTGCAAAATTATCATGGTATCTTACCTGCCAGTTTCGTCGGGGATTGCATAGTCTCCATTGTTATTTGGGTCACCGCCGGTTCCTACCCAGAAATAAGCCGCTGTGCAAACAAATAATAGATACAATCACATGCAAGATATAATTAAGAATCAGGTAGAATAACCTGACATGTCTATATTATATTTGCGCTCTATTACTCTCCTTGCTCTTTTACCATAACCCTAAACCTCTCCAATAGTAGCCTTTAAATCCTTCAGTAATGAAATCCTGTTCAGTGATTGGTCTACATAGCGTCATGTGACCAAACATAGCAATGCCCATGGAAAAAATGTGCTATACCGTGACGTCATTTTCATGGCATAGTGCACTATACCATGAAAATGACGTCATAGGCATTCTGTGACTTCGGTCTGAATCATCGACTTAAAGTGACATTTATGGTAAGTGAAAACATTTGTATTATTGTAAGGATATAAAACAAATATATCATGCACTATTTCGAGCCACTAGTGAAATTATGGATTCCTCGGTGACGGAAAAAACACTATTTTATTCGGGGCTGCCCCCTTCAGAAAATAGTGCTTTTCCTGTCACCTCGGAATCCATAACTAGAGGCACTCAGTGCATGGTATATTTGTTTAATATACATAATGATCAGATGATGCTGGGGTATTCCTAAATAGCAGCAATCTTTAAATTATGCTACACTGTGGAATAATTACGCGATTATCATAACTATTATCGACATTCAAAATAATACTTTCATATTCATAATGGCACATTGCCATTGGATGACGAAATGAAGATTCATTTGATAGATCGTTAATAAAACAGTTAATTTATATTAATGATAATTCGACCCTTCATCCTTCTTTTACGATAGAATATTAAACAACATTGCGCCGAATAACGTGATGGTTCCTTGAAATTCCAAATTCTCCAAATTCTCCAAATGTTCACGAACTGTTAATGCGTTATTGTGCACTTAATGTAAACTATCTATTCATTTTGAATTATTAACTTATCAATGTAAGATTGCCGTGTCTTATATCATATTCACGTTTGATAATTTTTAGCGTGAGAGCAGATTTATAGAACAAACCCTCTGAGTGACATGGTCTAGTCTAGTCGCAATACCAATAGAATCAAAGATATATTTATTTGTTGCACATACTAGTAATAGATAAGTGTGGGAATTGTTTGTTTTTTTTTGTTTTTTTATTTCCGAATCCAATTTTAAAAAATACAACAATAATAAAAACATTCATCATAAAACAATATACAAAGATGTTACATAGTCCATATTACAATCATAAAATAATGAATAGTATGTTGCATTATAATACAGTTATGATCGGGAGGATAGCCCGTTTCAGAACCATCAACACGATGTTTAGACACGACATCTTACCAATCTCCTATGTATTATACTTATGATATATGATTGGGGAACTGGGCTTTAGTTAGGCAAAATTACACAAAGAACTGCATGGGACCAGTGGATTCTTGCCATTCATCAATCAGAGGGTTAATTTGCCCCTTTAAATCATGTTTATAATGATGGTCTTACCCGGTCCCAGTCCGTCGTATTCGAGATTCTCAAAGCGGATCTGCTTTGCGTTGACGATGACCACGGCCGAGGCAGAGGTGCCGTGCACCGGGCGTGTGAACCCGAGAGCACCTAGGTTGTGCTCCGCTGGGGGCATGAAGCCGGAGGGGACAGTGACGGTGCCGAAATTTGCCTGTTTATCATGACAACAACAATAACAACAATACATTGAAAACAAGTAATACAAAAACCAAGTTACAAGTTTAGAAATTCATAGAGCGTGCCCCCACAAGTTTTGCCCCGCAGGGCACTCTCTAAAAAGTCATTGGTTTCTACCATTTTACATTTCAAAAATTGTGCATGCATGTTTTGCTAAAATAATGATTAAATAGAGAGATCATCAACAACTAGGCCTATTTAAAAACACCTTTTGTATATTTTTTTAAAAGTGTAAGCATTTTTATTCAACCGCTGGTTAAAAATTATTGAATTCATTGTGGGGCCCCACAGTAACTACAAATGGTTATATTTATGGATATTGCAGCCGTCTCTGAACCGATTTTGATTAAATAAAGTTTATTCTGTCATTAAAATTGTGTGCTCTTCCAAATTTTAGACTCAGTTTTTCATTACCATACAAACAAAATATTTCGTGCAGCGCCCTCTATACCAAAATACTGGACTACATACTATATACATGTGTATAATCAATCTTTTACTTAGTGGACAAAAACATATGTAGCTAGTCTTATTATCAAAGACCGTGCATATTGTATTTCTCAGGTTTTACAGTACGCTGTAGTATGTTGCCTGGTATGTTTGTCGACATTGATTGTGAAATAAAAAGGGGAATTGGACAGTTCATTTTAGGGGGCTTTCTCCATAGACTATCATCTGACTATGTACCTGCTCAACGCACCGAGCCAGGTTGGCCCGATGATGTCCATGTGTCCTTGTTGTGGGTTTGATTTTCGGGATGAAAACAATCCACAAAAGCATCCACACACAGACAAACAAAAGTGGGAAGAAATTTAAATTACATTTAGTTATTGGCGAAAATATTACGATTCAATGAACCGCCAATAAACAATCAACAAGAACAACGACGACAAGAACAACAACAACAACAACAACAACAACAACACCAACAACAACAACAACAACAATAACCTACCGAGAACTCTCGACACCAGACGGAGATGTACGTTAGGGACTGCACGGTCTTCCCGTTAGGGAGGATCACTTCAATATCCTCGCCGTTGTACGCTCCCAACTTTTCCATGCTGGTAGGAACAACGAAACAAATAATATGAATTATAAATATAGGTTTTCCCATTCATTGTAACACTATTGTCATTTATTTTCATTAATTCGTCATTCAAATTCGTCCCGAGGAACCACCAGAGCGGAAATCCCAACTTCAATTTCGTCTATCGTCAATCAATTTAACACAATCACCACACAATTTAGTCATTAGGCACACATTTTCGTCAATTGCAAATCAAATTCGTCGGTCACAGTTGCTGAACACATAAAAGCGAAAGCGATTTCGTCAATTGGCAACCAATTTCGTCAAAACTCCATTCAAATTCGTCCTATGTATTTACACTGTAATGTTCTGTTCTATATTGTCTTGATGTAACTGCTAATTGTAACATTAATCAGTTAGGGGGTAACATACATATGTATACACTCAAAAACAAACTCACACGCACAAAACATACGCGCACACTTACAAACACACATACATTTGCACAGATGCATGTGTGCACACCAACACGCACAAAAGCACGTTTACAGCAAATTGCATTAAATTCTTTTTCAAGACAAATATGCGGTGGAAATATTATTAAACAATATTAAATATTACGTACACACACACACACACACACGCACACTCACATACACACATACACACACAGACATACCAATATAACCACCTACACCATCTACATAGTCATGAAACAGACATGCATATAAGGCTATACCATGCGACGAATTTGAATCGAATTCTGACGAAATTGGTTGCAAATTGACAAAATTGCTTTCGCTTTTATGTGTTCAGCAACTGTGACCGACGCATTTGATTTGCAATTGACGAAAATGTGTGCCTGTTGACTAAATTGGGTGATCTTTGACGAAATTGATCGACAAAAGACGAAATTGAAGTTTGGATTTCCGCTCTGGTGGTTTTTCGGGACGAATTTGAATGACGAATTGAATGACAATAGTGCTAAAATGAATGGGAAAACCTATAGTTATATTTATATATAAATATCACTCACAACAACACACAGGCAATAATAACTGATAATAAGATATTTGTTTATTTATTTATAATATCAGAGTTGGTTTGTAGGCTATTTTTCTTTATGTTGATGGTGTTGTTGATGTTGTTGTTGTTGATGTTGTTGTTGTTGTTGTTGTTGATATTGGTGTTGCTGTTGTTGGTGTTGATTTAAAATTGCTATTTGATGATTAGTCATCATTGATTAAAATATAGTCACCATATTCATTTTGTATACGGTATTTTGTTGTATTTACATAAGGTAACGGCTGAATTAACATTGTGTCGAGGCAACCACAATTTGGTCCATTTTCTCGCGTTTCAGCAACATCCGTATAGAGCAGACCAGGAAGCAGACCAAATAAGTTTATACAGTTGTACATATTGTATATATGCTCATCTGTTTATTGATATATCACATGCACCACTTTTTAATTATGTTTAATCTACATTTCTCCCACTTTCTGTTTTCCCACAGGACTCTGATCGGCAGCCAGCTGCATTAGTTTCATAAGACTTATTTATTTGTGATGTTGTAACTATTTTCATATATTGTTTATATCCCAATATACTTATTTATATATCATGTATATATCTTGCTAACTAATGATTAACCGACATTACACTCTCATTTTCCATTTTCAACAGGGTTTATAATCGTCACTTCATAGCCTCTGAAGAAGATTCTGCTAGGATCGAAAATTTAGGCCCTATATTGACTCTCAAATAAGTTTATAATCAATAGAGCGGACTGACTACAGGCTACGGATGAATGTGCCCGAAGTGATTATGATCGAGCTGTAAATTCAGACAACTATACATCTTGAACCCGTTCCCATCCTAGAAGTTTGCAATGCCCATTCATAAATGAAATCCATGCATTGTGTCTCTGCCGTATCTTATATAGTGTATTTATTTATTGTTTGAAAAATGCACGAAATTTCAGGTCTTAAATCTGACGGGTGATTCATCAACAACGATGCATTATTTTGTGTGATTCGATCAATTGCTTTCGGCACTATAATGTTACCACAAAAAGATCCGATTTCTATAACGAATTGTGAACTCTGGAAAATCAAGTCAACACATCAGACACAACCAAATGAATACCATTTAGTCAACTCCTAACAATAAAGTTGGGATACTGAGGTTTGATCGCTTGATTAAATAATAAGAGAGATGTAATCATAAATTAAACCTACTCTTTTTTCGTCTGGAGTTTATAATCAATCTATTAAACGAAATATCTTTTAAAAATCCGATTCTCACGTTGTGAACTCTGGAAGTCAAAAAAAAAAAAAGAAAGAATATCCTTTTAAAGTCAACTCCCAATAAAATAAAATAAAGTTGTGGTACTGAAGTTTGATCGCTTGACTAAAAAGAGATACTCATGGATCAAACTTGCGCCTTATTCGTGTGGACTTTGTAATCAAACTATATAATTATAATCATATTTCATAATAAACCCGCGGTCATATTTTTGTAATATAGATCCAGGCAAACCGTTGTTTTCCCAAGAAGAGACTTGACTAAATATGAGGTATCATTTTAATGAAATTTTGAGCAGAATAAATCAAGAAATAAGAACAATAATGGCTCTTTGAAGGTGTTCATAAATTATATCGCTTTGAGTGACTCAAATCACCAACACATGCACAATTATGTGGAAAGCTCCCTATACGTTGTGTAAATCAAAGTTTGTGTTTTTTTAATTCTCGAAAAACAGTGTTTCCCCTTCGTTGGAGTTCAAATGATTTGTGTTTTGTAGGATACATTCCTCCTCAAAAAATGGTCAGTTTTTGGGATGGAAAAGTGAGGAAATGTGAGAAGTTGTCCACTCAGAAATTTGTAATGAATGGATACCTTCAAAAAGCCTCGGTGTTTCTTATTCCTTGGATGATTACGGTCAAATACAGTATAGAGATCGAAAATAGCGGTTTGCATGGGATTCACTGTTTAATCATGTATACATGTGTCTAGTTCTCTGGGGTTAGTTGTGATATTATACAAACTAGCAAATTACCCGTCACCAGATCTTTGAGTGAGATATGTTGAATGTTGTATTTTTGTAAATTTCTTTTTTTTCTATGTCCGAGTGTAAAAAAACACATTTGGTTTAGTAATGGATTCTAAAATTATTGTTAGTTAAATTAGTTTTATAAGAGCGTATCAGTGGTCAGCATTTCGTCAAGTTCAGCACCAGTCACTAAACACTAAACGTATAGTATACAGATTCATAATACTGGGCAGCATGCAGGCAGTGAGCAAGGGGGGGGGGGGGGGGGGGTAGTGTTAGTAAGTGAGGGGTGATGGGTACTGGACGTATTAGACAAAGTAATACAAATAGTGTTCAGTTTCTTCAACAACAACAAGACAGTAAACATGGTTAAGTAGTAGTAGCTGTAGTATTATTGTTGTTAGTAGTAGTAGTAGATATAATAGTAGTAGCATCAATAGTAGTATAGTAGTAGTAAAAAAAAAAATGTCTGTTTTTGTGGGGGGTGGGTTTGAACTCCCCCCCCCCCCCCCCATTTCAAATCTTAACTGGTCTCGAAACCACATTTTAGCGGTCTCGAGACCAAATTTAAGCGGTCTCAATACCAAATTTAAGCGGTCTCGACTGTCACTTTTCATGATCTCGGGCTCGAAAACTGCGAAAGCCGTAGTCTCGGGCCTCGAAAATGTCAAAAAAAACATTGTTTCAGCCTCGAAAATGTCGAAAAACCGTGATCCCGGCCTCGAAAATGTCGAAAAACCCTAACCTTGGCCTTGAAAATGTCGAAAATTGTTGGTCTCGGCCTCGAAAACTATAAAACCGTAGTCTCGGCCTCGAAAACTGAGAAAACCGTAGTCTCGGCCTCGAAAATGTCGACAAACTGGTGTCTCGGACTCTAAAATGTTGACAAACTGTGATCCCGGCCTCGAAAATGTTGAAAAACCGTGATCTCGGCCTTGAAAATGTCGAAAATTTTTGGTCTCGGCTTTTAAATTTTTTTACGTTTCATGGTCTCGGCCTCGAAAAGTGCGAAAACCGTAGTCTCGGCCTCGAAATGTCGAAAAACCGTGGTCTCGGCCTTGAAAATGTCGAAAAACCGTGATCCCGGCCTCGAAAATGTTGAAAAACCATGACCTCGGTTTTGAAAATGTCAAAAATTGTTGATGTCGGCTTTGAAATTTTTCTACGACTACCCCGGCCCGCTGACTAAAAGCCCCCGTTCAAAAGATCCTGGGTTACCACTGCTTAAGTGCAAAAATAAATACGTATACACTTCGAGTAGACATTTACAAAAAGCATTTAAAATGCAAGTGAACAACATATTTCGGTAGCCCTTCACGAAAGCCGATCCCCTGTTTTTTTTCTCTTTAAATTTTGAGAAATTTGTTTTTGTCTTATAATTATTCTCCATCACGCACCAAACATCGGCATATACAACAAAAAAAAGCACGTTCAGATCATAATTAATTCAGTCATTCACTCATGCAGCACAGAAATGACTCCAGACATCACAAAAAGAACGATTTAATTGACTTTCCAGAGTTGGAAATTGACACTCGTTTTGCAGTGTGTGAACTACCGGCGGACTACCAGTACCGCACAACACACTACACGAAAATGTACTGTTGGGACTGCCATGCACTCTCGTAGCGCGAGATAATCGCAGGTCCGATCGTAATCGACATTGTTGGGGATTTTCCCGACATGACTCTTTAAAATAAAACAAATTGACAGGGTATTTGGTGTTAAGTCTTATAAATGTATGATTAATCATATATTTAAGTTTCGGCTTTGCCCAAGGGTGATAAATAATGAAATTTTCTACTTTTCTGAAGCTTAAATTATTTTTGTTTTGTGGTGGGATCATGCCTATTTTTAAATATTTTCTCACATTATTTTGTTCGAATATTATATTTATCAGTAAAAATAGGTTATTCTTCTTTCATTTGGTATATGAAATATGAATTTTGGTAAGGTTTCAAGAGAGATACGGCAGTTTTTCCAAGGCACTGATCAATAGCGGTCAACTCGTAAACAACTGAGGTGCTCCAGACGAAAGCTTATCGCAGACTCACGCTCCCCGGCCGTCTGACCGGTAGTAATTTGTTCAATGTTTGAGGTATCACTTTGGTTATAAAACGCACTACGGGTTTGTTTTTCGCACGCACATTTCGTAAGTAGAACCTGCATCGCGATTTTATTGCCCAGACGCAGCTTGAAAACTGCATTCTGGACACATCTTGGACACATTTTGGCGACAGACAAAAACACCGTCCTCTTATTATAATATAGATAGTGCATGGTTTGGAGTTGAATATACCAGAATAGACGGTTACAGTCCGTTATTCCGAAGGTTCGTTATTCCGAAGGTTCAGTTATTCCGAAGGTTCGTTATTCCGAAGGTTCGTTATTCCGAAGGTTCGTTATTCCGAAGGTTCGTTATTCCGAAGGTTCGTTATTCCGAAGGTTTGTTATTCCGAAGGTTCGTTATTCCGAAGGTTCGTTGATCCGAAAATAAAATCGGGTTCGTTATTCCGAGGGTTCTTTATTCCGAAGGTTCGTTATTCCGAAGGTTCGTTGATCCGAAAATAAAATCGGGTTCGTTATTCCGAAGGTTCGTTAGTCCTAAAATGAAATAGGGTTCGTTAATCCGAAAATTAAATAAATACGACGTAGAAAAGAATTGAGTTGATTTGATTTTGAGCAGTGTGGACTTGGGAAAGGGGATCAATCTTACTCTAATTACCGTGGCTGCATGGGGGGTGGGGGAGAAGGGGATGGGAAAAGAGTGGCTTTACAATTCTAGTCAAATTGTTTTTTATTTTTCTTTGTAAAACAGTGCAATAAGAATGAGATATATATATTTATATCTTTCTCATGTAAAAAAACATGAAATAAAACCAAAATCAATTTGATAGAATTATGTCATAAAGTTAGATTTTGCTGCTTGATGGGAGGGGGTGTCCCCCCCCCCCCCCCCCCCGCCCCCCACCACCACCACTACGCAAGTGCACACACACACACACACACACACACACGGATTAACGAACACTAATTCATTTTCGGACTAACGAACCTTCGGAATAACGAACCCGATTTTTCATTTTAGGAATAGCGAACCTTCGGAATAACGAACCTTCGGAATAACGAACCTTCGGAATAACGAACCCGATATCATTTTCGGAATAGCGAACCTTCGGAATAACGAACCTTCGGAATAACGAACCCTCGGAATAACGAACCTTCGGAATAATGCAACAAATGTTCGGATTAACGAACCCTATTTCATTTTCGGATTAACGAACACTCAGGTATAGGAAATTTGCGTGTTCGGAATAACGAACCTTCGGAATAACGAACCTTCGGAATAACGAACCTTCGGAATAACGAACCGCACCCGAATAGACAACGATACATTTTTTATTTCTCGAGAGCGATTATATTGCATCGAGGCCGCAGGCCGAGTGCAATATAATCGCACGAGAGAAATAGAGGTGTCTATTATGGAATATTTAACGACATGAATCATGTACTATTTGTTATATAAGATGATTATTTAATTATTTTGAGGAACTGATTTTGTTATCATTATGATAAACCCAAATTGACCTTGCTCAAAAAATGTCATGTCTATAATCAACTGAGACGAGCGATGAGAAACCGCTGAATGAGACATCGAACAGTTCACAAGCAAGTACAAATGAAAATAAACCGTCAATAAGATATAAACAATTTCCATGCGGTTTATGCAATAACTAAAAAAACAACCAGAAGGGACTGCTTTGCACAGAATGCAAAAGATGGATTCACATTTACTGTGCAAGTGTACCTGTTGAGTCGTATAATAACATTTCAGAAAATTGTATTGATTGGAAATGTCCTGCATGCTTACTCAAAGAATTGCCATTTTACGAAGAGAACATTTTTGACTCACGTGAAAAAAACATCAAATCGAACTTTAAAATGTAAAAGACTAATCGATGGAGTGAAATTTGATATGCTGACTGACACACGTTTAAAATGTGTTCAGTTAAATATTGTTAGTTTGACTAAAAAATTTGATGAACTAAAATTTATGCTGTTAGGAAATGATATTCATATTTGTGCTCTAAATGAAACTAGACTTTGTACGAACATTACTGACAATGAAATTAATATACCAGGTTATTCAATCACACGCAAAGATAGAATCAGGAACGGCGGGGGAGTTGCTATTTATGTGCATGATGATGTAAAATACAAGGTTTTAGAAGACATATCTTTGATTGATTTAGAAGCAGTTCTCATAATGATTGAAATTAAAAAGGCCCATCCAGTCATATTCCTGAATTGGTACAGACCACCAAGTTCAAGATTAGATGTCTTGAACTCGTATGAAAATGTATTGACATTTATGAGTAGCTTAAATTGTCATTCAATCATACTGGGGGACATTAACCTTGATATTTTAAAAACACCCTTTGAATTACAAACTAAGAAGTATGATCAATTTAATAAGATATATGGTCTATCTTATGTAAATACTGCTCACTGTACTAGAGTAACTAATGAGACTGCTACCCTCATTGATCATATATTAACAAACGATGTAGATATGGTTAAGTCATCTGGTGTTCTTGAAGTATGCTTAGGTGATCATTATATTACTTACCTTATATGGAAATCACCCAAGTTGACTACTCATAACCATAATTACATAACAATCAGAAAATATTGTGGTATTGACTGGAATGCATTACGTAATGATTTAAGAAGGTTTAACTGGAGTGAAATTGAGATAAGTGATGACTTAAACGATGCGGTTAGGAAATGGGAAGAAATTATCATATCGGTTATTAATAGACATATGCCTATCAAAACCAAACGCATGCGAAAGAAAATTTCTCCATGGATGAATGAAACAATATTTAATTTGATTAAGAAACGGGATGCAATGAAGAAGAAAGCAATTGATAAGAAGAATAATCAGTTATGGAAAAAATATACACAAATGAGAAATAGTGTTACATCCATCATTAGAAAAGAAAAGCAGAATTATTATAAGAAAAAGTTGTCTGAATGTTCAAATAAAAATCAGACATGGAAAGTTCTTAAATCATTTCTTCCAAATAGTAATAACGCAAGGTTGAATACTCCAATCACTGATGATTCTTACATTCAAGCATGTACATTCAATGATCATTTTGCAAGTGTTGCGAGTAAATTATTGAATAATCAGAATGATACAAATAGACCTTCCTATGTATGTAGGTCAATACCATGTGATGATATATTACATTTTAATGTTGTATCTGAGGCTGATGTAATGATTGAAATACGGAAATTAAAGAATAAAAAGTCAGTTGGAGTTGATGGGATATGTATACTCATTCTCAAAACTTGTGCTGATATTTTGCTTAAATCTATAACGCATTTGATAAATAAATAAATCGTGCATGGCAAAGTACCTAGAGCATGGAAAATTGCAAAGGTGATACCAATTCATAAAAAGGGTGACAAATCGAATCCGGATAACTACAGACCAATTTCGTTATTGCCATGCATTACTAAAGTTCTCGAACGAGTTATACAATTACAATTGTTACATCACCTTCAGACATATAATATGCTTGTACCTGTGCAGTCTGGATTTCGAGCAAAGCATTCTACTGTAACTGCTTTGGTTAAAGTAACCGATGAATGGTTAATGGCAATGGACAAAGGTGTGTATACGGGAACAATTTGTGTAGATTTGCGTAAAGCCTTTGATATGGTTGATCACGCCTTGCTCCTTAAGAAATTATCGAGTATTGGTGTAACAGGCACAGCCTTAAATTGGTTCGAGAGTTACTTATCTGAGAGAAGAATAGTAACTGTAGTAAATAATGCTACCTCTAATGAAAGAAGTTTATCTCATGGTGTGCCACAGGGCTCATTATTGTAGGTCCTTTATTGTTTACCATATTCATTAATAATCTACCTGATATATTCAAGCGATCTTCAGTTCACCTCTATGCTGACGATACTGTTATATATTTCTCCCATGGAGATGCTAAAGAGGTTCAGTCTGTTCTTAATAGTGAAATGCTAAAGTTAGATGATTGGATGCGTACAAATAATTTGTTTATAAATTACACTAAAACTGTTTGTATGCTTTTTGGAACAAGATGTATGTTATCAAAGTGTAATGAAATTGATATAAAAATTAGAGATGCATTGAACAAGTTAAAAGCACAAAATATCTTGGAATTCACATCGATAGAGAGTTGAAGTGGGATATGCATATTGAAAATATGTGTCAGAAAATTGGTAGACTTGTAAGCTTTCTTGGTAGATTACGTTATATTATAAATGAATCTAACCTGAATGTCATTTATAAATCTGTTATACTTCCTCATTTTGATTATGGAGACTTGGTTTGGCAATCTGCTTCAAATTCTTCTCTTTTGTTATTGCAAAAATTACAAAATAGAGCGGGTCGAATCATAATGAGAATTAATCCGTATTCTCATATATCTACACAACATGTTCATGATACTCTGGTATGGGATTTTCTCGACAAACGTTATAAGAAACACTTGTACATAATGATGTATAAAGTGTTACAAAATTTAACTCCTAATTATATGCTCGATAATATTTCATTGAGAAGTACCAATTATGAATTACGTTCGAGTCAAGTTATGAATTTGCCTAAACCTAGGTCAAACTGTTGTAAAAGAACGTTCTTCTACAGAGGAATTTCAGTGTATAACCAATTACCAATTGCAATTCGTAATACTACGAGCTTGAGATCATTTCAAACATTTTTAGATGAATATATTCCATACAATTGTAAATATTTGCAGTTCCCTGTTTTACATTTTTCTCTCTCTTTCCTTAACTCTCATGGAATTGTTCAAATGGCGTTGGAATTATTTGTTCTTAATTGGAAGTGTTTATATAATATTTGTCACCAATTTTAATTTAGTGTACATAATATGGAATAATTTATGAAATTATAATTTCTCTATTTTGCAATCATTGTATATAGACGTTTAATTGTATATACTGTATCTAATTGTGGGACCCCAAGGAAGAACAGCGGTTTTGTTTTTTTGTAATTCTGCTGAATTGGGTCATCCCCCGTTGCACTTCATTGCTGTATGTATTGTTGTGATTTCGGAAATAAACAAACAAACACAAAACTGCTGTGCTTGAAATACACTGTTATAATTATAGTCTATAGAAACTGAACACAACGTTCGAGTCCACATGACATTGAGCACCAGTAATAATATACGCTTCAGAAATCCTCTTTCAGATTTATCATGGTCATGTCAATAAAAAGAAACCACAAGGACATAATTATCTAAAGTTTGAAATAAATTCTCAACAATGCTCAATGACGACTCCATTTCGTTTCGATAAAGCGGATGTTGGTGTCTAGTTTAGTTTAGTTTAGTTTAGTTTAGTTTTGTTTAGTTTAGTTTTGTTTAGTTTTGTTTAGTTTAGTTTAGTTTAGCTTTTGACTGACATTGTAGAAACGATACAATATTTTATGGCCGTTAATCATGTGCCCATTATACTGCACTCATACTGTGGCGAATATCCTTGCGAATGGGCTTACGAATGCAATTCGCCACCAATTCGCAATAATCACAAGGTGCATGGTCGCAAGACATTCGTAGATGTTCGTAAGCATTCGCAGTCGTCCACGGTCTTGCGAATATTGGAAACATGCATGCTCCCCAAATTCACAAGGAAACCATATTCTCATGGTTTTACCAACATTTTCGTAAGACATCTGTAAGATTCGCAAGGGCAATCATAACATTCGTCGCGGGTGATCGTCGCTTGAGGAAGAAGTTTGTTTGTTTGTTTGTAAAAATTTAATGCCCGATTTCAGTTAAAAGCTGTTTTTTCAGCAGGGCCGTGAACAAAGGAATACGGACAAATATAAAATAATACATCACACATTACAAAAAAAGGATTTTTGTTTTTAGAAAAGGGGAAAATTAACATATTTACAAAGACAGGGGGTTTTACATTATTAGACATCAATAATTTACAAACATTAATCAAAACGTTGACTCGGCGGCGGCTGGCGAATAAGTGACAAAGCGATAGGCTATATATACCAAGGAGGTACTATAGTCAGCTATACCATGCATGAGTTGTGTACAGTCGTTTCATTTGCAAGGCGTTCGCAAGATTCACTATACATGTATAGGGCGTTTATTAGCACTCGTAACATTGGCAAAGAATTCGCAAGAAATTCGGAAAATTGATTGTTAAGTAATCATAAGCATTATGGTATACGGTCCGTATCATTTTCGGCGAATTTGTCGCACTGATTTCAAATTTTCATTTTCGCAAGGATATTCTTCACTGTGTGAGAGCAGCATTGGAGAGCTGGTATATACCTCAATAGTATAATAGCAAGATCTTTGAAAAGCAGAGCACAAAAGCTATATACTTATCAATACATAAGTTTGTTCTTTGTGGTTGGTGCACTGCACCGAGTGACACTATACAAACTAATATCACAAAGCTTTTTATTATATTCATGAACCGATTGACCATGTTGACGCGTCGTTGAATTTGAATCAAACGAAAGCAGCCTACTAATAGAAGGAAAAAACGTACGTTAATTTCTCACGGATTCATAAACAGGTGTACACACAGGTATAATTTAGAGCTCTATATATGTCTATAAGCATTGGTCCGTATATCATTTCCGGCGAATTTGTCGCAAATTTCAAACTTTTCATTTTCGCAAGGATATTCTTCACTGTGTGAGAGCAGCATTGGAGAGCTGGTAATTATACCTCAATAGTATAATAGCAAGATCTTTGAAAAGCAGAACACAAAAGCGACTTATCAATAAATAAGTTTGTTCTTTGTGGTTGGTGCACTGCACCGAGTGATACTATACAAACTAATATCACAAAGCTTTTTTTGTTATATTCATCCCAGCTCCATACACCATTACATGAACCGATTGACCATGTTGACGCGTCGTTGTATGTTGATTTATCACGGATTCATAAACAGGTGTACACACTGTACACACAGGTATAATTTAGAGCTCTATGTCTATAAGCATTGGTCCGTATATAATTTCCGGCGAATTTGTCGCAAATTTCAAATTTTTCATTTTCGCAAGGATATTCTTCACTGTGTGAGAGCAGCAGCAGCCAGCATTGGAGAGCTGGTACATACCTCAATAGTATAATAGCACAAAAGCTATATACTTATCAATACATAAGTTTGTTCTTTGTGGTTGGTGCACTGCACCGAGTGACACTATACAAACTCATATCACAAAGCTTTTTATTATATTCATCCCAACTCCATACACCATTTCCATGAACATGATGAACCGATTGATCTGACACGTCGTTGATTCTTTACAATAGAAGGAAAAAACGTATGTTGATTTCTCACGGACTCATAAACAGGTGCACACATAATACATGAATAATTTAGAGCTCTATGTCTGAATAAAATCGAAACCTAAACATCAGGG
Organism: Echinarachnius parma; assembly: GCA_037951105.1. Taxonomy (NCBI): domain Eukaryota; kingdom Metazoa; phylum Echinodermata; class Echinoidea; order Clypeasteroida; family Echinarachniidae; genus Echinarachnius; species Echinarachnius parma. Next base: position 101,951 of record JBAMJV010007642.1, read on the forward strand.
CCGGGATTCAATTCCGTATTTCAGTCAAAAATTTCAGCAGTTTACTTAGTATTTGGCTTAAGTCTATTACTTAGCAAAAATTTGGATTTTATTAATTCATCACCCAACATCTTGCCAAAATTGATGTCATAATAACTTGAAATATTACGGTTAGATTTAGTTTTACTGATGTAAAAGTCTAGAAACGGTTTTAATATGAGATAAGTAAAGTTCTCAGCCAAACAGAATGCTTATAACAGCTGGTCCAGTCAATCTAGCAAATTCGAGGGGGTTACATCAAACAAATTGCAACATGGGATTTTCCTTCGCGGTGAACAACTATTTAAAAACCGCTTTTGACATTATTTGAAAAAGTGTAAGCATTTTTAATTTTTTTGAAAAGCGACTGGCTGGAATACTCCCCAGGGAGTGGAAATTGTGCATTTTGTATGCGGGAATGATAGAAGTGTGTATCCGTTGACCGGAGTAATACTAATAGCGCGCTTAGAGGCTCATTGCAATTTGCGCTCTATAAATGTCTACTATTATTTTGTATTATAAATCGAAAATAGTTCAATGCACTGATATATCTAGTGTGCCTCTGTCATAGTATCGCTCGACTAGTCATGCTTTTAGTTTTATAGTCAAGCAAATACAGAGGGTTTCAAATATTATACCACAATCCCTTTTGAAAAAGAAAATAATACAATTTACACATTCAAAGGATTTAAAAAAAAAATTTGTTGATGATTGTGTTCTTTCTAGTCGCGTGATTGCATGATCTCAGGGACATGTTGCGTGAAGTCTAAAGCTGACGAAGGCTGTAGATGACAGCCAAAAATGTCGAAGGTAAATATTTGTATTGTCACCAAAAGTATAAAATACATATCCAAATAATAATAATAATAGTAATAATTTCGATTTATATAGCGCCAAATATAATGCGATGTCATTCTCTAGGCGCTTTATAATAGTATTACCCCAGTCGCAGGATACAATTCAAACCAGCACACATTGTGTGCACCATCTTCACTCCCTGGGGAGCCTTCCTTCCAAGCGGCTCATGGGCATTGAGAAGATCCTAGAATACATTACTGGGCCGGTATTCAATTATATATACTTAAGTCGAAATTTAGCTAAAGTAAATTACTTAGCCAAAATTGAGATTTGATTAATTAAACAAATTAAAATTTGCCCCACATTTCGATGTCATAATATCTTCAAATATTTAATTTAGATATTGTTTTACTGAAGTAAAAGTTATACAAAAAACGGTTTTAATACAAGTTCTCAGCCTAGAAAAATGCGAAGTAAATTTTGTACTTAATCTAAGTACTGAACTGAACACCATCCCAGGGGGTGATTCACAAAGATCCTAAGTTGAACTTACCTCTAAGTTGGACTTAGAAACTATGGAAAGCCGTTAGTTTCTTTGAAACAATTTTGTAAAATTTCTTTTAAAGGCATAAAATGTTGATTCAAAAGATTGATATTTTCTATTATCAAGGGAATTCCATGTTTTTGATATAACTTAATTTATGAAAAGTCCTAACTACTTGCATTCTTAATTTTTAATATGTTTTATTTCAAACTTCCAAGGATACAAATGGCTTTCCATAATATTAAGGGCCAACTTAGAGTTAAGTCCAACTTAGAATCTTTGTGAAACACCCCCAGGTCCCGGTGTAAAGTATTGATACTGTATTGTACCTTCCAATTGCTTTAGGAATGATGAAACCAGAGGCTGACGGGGCGCCAGATTCTCCACCCCACAGAAAGGCATCTGAAAAAGAAAAAAATCATCATCAAAAAATGACAAAATTACAGGGCTGGTATTTAATTTCTTACTTACGTCAAAATGTAAGCAGTTTATTTAATATTTGGCTTGAGTAAATTACTTAGTCAAATTTGGGATTCAATTTATTCATCAACTGAAAATCTAACCAAAATGTTAACAAATTACATTTAGATTTTGTTTTACTGAAGTACAAGTCTAAAAGAAAAGGCAATTAAAGTAAAGTTCTCAGCCCTGATGCTAAGTTAATGTCTCACTTAAAGTGAGGCCTGTAAAGTGTCTAACTCCACGAAAATTACTTGGAGGTTCCTCGTTTCTCTTCTACCGTGTTGTTTAGCTTATGGTAAGAGAATAATAAAATAGGGTTAGATTTTTTCAAATGCCCCTTTAGTATGACGATATCTATCATTCAGCTCAAAAGCGTTAATTAACGGTCATAAACCTCATAAACGTCCGTTGTAAAAGCTGACGCATAATTTCGCTTTTTTAACCAGGAAAGCAGTGATCTTTTTCAATGAAATATGTTCACATCATTCAGACATACATGTATATTACAATGATTTGGGTATAGGATTGAAGTCTCAAATGTCATTTTGGGCAATTTCTGACACTTTACAGGCCTCACTTAAGCTAAACATTAGACTGAATACTGGCCATCAGGAAAATTAGTTGTACAATTATTATAAGACTCTGTCGTGATACCCTGGAGAATGTTACATAATCTTTGAGGTTTGATAAATCGAGACTTTGCAATTGAACACAACCGTCCACTGCCACGATTGCATAAATATGTATTTATTTATTTATTCAGTCTTCTTTAAAAAAAACACAGGGTAGCCCCGTTCAGTGTCACAAAGCCTGCTTTACAAGAGGGCCCTGTATCAGATAGAAATTACAACGTTTACATTGAAAAACACAGCATAAAAATATATATATACATACAAAGCATATAAATACATAAATACAATACAAAACTTGGCAATTAAAACAAAGTTACATCGGGGGTAACTTTGATGCAATTTAATTACGTTTAAACGTCTGATTTGTTTGCGTCTGATTTTGTTTTAGTTGCTTTTATAACAACCTGTTATACAACACCCCTTGTAAAAAATTACCATGGTATAGTACCACGGTATACCACGGTACAATACCATGATGACACGGT
>JBAMJV010007643.1:0-25362 GCA_037951105.1 Echinarachnius parma
TTTCCAGATGGCCAGGGTCCTTTTCCCCGAATTCCATTTTCTCATTCTCACCTTACAAGCAAAATTTACCTTTATCAAAATTATATTCCTTTTATAAATTTCACGAATAATTTATGACTTGATTTTTCCCAAATATAACATGCTTTGTCTGAATATGAATTAAGTTTACCTGAATACAAACGCCACTGCTTTTAGCCAATTTATTGCTGATCTATCTTTACATTTCTTAAATCGAAAGCAGTAATTTGAAAATTGGCTGCCCTTTCACGAATTCGATTGACCGAAGAGACGTCTACGTATACTACGTGTCAATTTGAACGACCATTGACGAAATGGTATGCGCTTTGTGCAAATTCGTTTGCTCCGGGCGTGATTTTGAATGCCTATTAACGAATTCGAATAATGCTTTGGTACGGCGATCACAAATCGCGCGAATTCGTTTGCTCCTATTATCAATTCGATTGACACAATCGCGAAATTGAGCGGGAAAACCTATACATGTAAATACATCATTTTGTAAAAATGTTCAAACGTAACAAACCGCACAATGTCCTTTCCAGGGCAAAAGTAAAACATTATTGTTCCCAGTTTCGTGTGTCATATCATAATTATATATATATATATATTCAGACAATTAAAACAGGACGAAGACTTGTATGTATATTTACGGACGACTGAGAAATGCATACATATGTCTCCCATGAAAGTCCAAGGCCCCGAAAATACCCCCCCCCCCTCCCCTACATATACACAAATGTACATACATGTACATAGCATCCGCGTTATCTAAAACGAATGACGAAATGTTACAATTGTTTGCCCCGAAATGAAATCGAATGCTCCAAACGTGCTCATCAGGCATGACCGGCCATGCCGCGTTAAATTGTATGAACCAAGTTTACATTTGGCTGCACATTCGCGAAATCGATTACCCATAAATGAACTTCTGTGTCTATTCGCGAAATCGTATGCGTATGCATGAATTCGCTTGCACTTATTCGGAATTAGAAAAACCGATACCAACGATACTGCGGCAACGCGCGAATTCGAATGCCCCTAAATGAATTCGATTGAGAAAAGTGCAAAATTGAGCGGGAAAACCTTTATTATATTTTATATGACAGCGCGAATTGCCTCTTTATTTGTAAAGAAATGCAATCAATTGTCTGTTACAGTGAATTGTAAGTCAGATCATATATTCTGAATATGTGGCAATACGCAAATCTGATTGGTTGAAACGTGCAAAGTTTTTGACTTACAATCCATTTTAACTTACATTTGAATGTATCTCTTTCTGCAACGGGACCTATATTGTGTTTGTTTATATTTTATCATTTGTATTTGGTTGCATGTTTCTGCGTGTGCGCGCGCGCGCGCGTGTGTGTGTGTGTGTGTGTGTGTGTGTGTGTGTGTGTGTGTGTGTGTGTGTTTTATCAAGGTATCCACACTACATTTAAAAAAAAAAAAAAAAATCATTTAAAAAAAAGTGTGTGTGTGTGTGTGTGTGAGTGTGTGTGTGTGTGTGTGTGTGTGTGTGTGTGTGTGTGTTGTCATGTGTACTTGGGTGTCATGTGCGCGCTTTGGTAATTAACTCAGCTTTGTGAAAAGAGGGAATTGGATATATTGCGAATACAAATGGGGGATGGGGAAATGAGAAATGTGATGATATATAAGGTTATTGGTTGTGATATACGAATAACAATTAGTAAAAAAAAAAACACCCACATATTATTGTCCAATGTTCAGTTAATTATTGAGAAGCCCGGGGGGGGGGGGGGGGGGGGTCACTCTCAACATGACTGGCTACGCACCCGCGTCCAAAGAAAAAACGTCGAAAGGGTATCATTTTCAGCTATACGGTGTCGTCGCCGTTTTCTTTTAAAAAGGGGTATTTTTCAAGCACTGATCGCACAAAAACCTAAAAAAGGGGTACCTTTTCAGGTTCACAGGTTTCGACGTTTTTCTTTAAAAAGGGTACCTTTTTAGGTGGACAGGTTTTCGACGTTTTTCTTTTAAAAGGGTGTGAATTACCCAGGCTGATTCGATCCTTCAATTCGCGCATCTTTTGCGGGATCTTTTGTAACAACAATCGCATTTCGTAGAGTGGAAACACCACATATCGCAATCAAACCCGCCCGGTCACGAGCGCGCGCGTGCGTACGTACGTGTATAACATCGATGCATTGTGCAGATACTATAGAGTCAGAGCCGTATACGGCTCTGACTAGAGTGCGCGCACGTCCGCCGCCATGTTAGAAAGTCCCGAGATCGCCCGTGAGTTATAATAGTCTTTTATCAAGGTATCCACACTATATGTAGGACAATTACGTTAGCGCAGTGAACATGGTTAGTGAAGCGATTAGCCCGAGCACAAAGAGCGATGATTGTCAGTCAACGCTATTGAGTACTAAATATCATATCGCAGTTAGAATTGGACTAACTTCTTCTTTTTATCGGAGATAGCCAAGCTAGGTCGGGTAGAATTCTCAGTAATGCAGCCTTTAAAGGGACAGGTCCACTTTTACAAAACGTCTGAACAGCTTTCAGTTGACGGATGGGGATCAATGTAACACGCAAACAAAAAAATCAGAGCGAACAGCCCTCTAATTTGGATTCTACGAATGAAAAACGAATGCGTCCCTCCATTTAAACTATATATCGGTCAATAAAGGAGTTCAACTGATTTAGCATAATATTACAACAATATAGTACTAATTCTCGTAAAGGTATTGTGAAGCCGACATTTGTTAACGTATGTCACGGAAAAAGATCTCAAAAAGAAAGAATATATAATTACATGTAGTCAGTTTAAGCGATGTTTGGGTATTTTGCTTGGTAAACGCTCACACATTAGTACTTATGCGCGAGTCACGTAGCTAGCGCGGGTCACGTAGGGGTCATGCATACCGATCTGGCACTCCGTGAAATCTATGTACAAACTTACTCACCGGCCGAAAATACGTATGTACCTAATTAACCGACGTCCCTCAGTTTATTCAGTTTTAGGTCTATAACTCCACGAAAAAGAGATTTCAAGCCCTAATTTTTTCAGGCATGCTATTAAATGACATTTCCTTTCATATAAGACAATAACCTCGCAACTTTTGAATTTTGGCTTGCAAAAGTGGATCTCTCCCTTTAATGGAGGCTAGCAATTTTGTCGCAAGATGTTTGTTATGAACTTTTTGATGCTGTCTGAGCTGAGGTAAATGCTATATAATATACATCTTTCGAGTTATTGAGCTACTGAATGATTTAATGTGGTTTTCAATAAAATAACGTTCACTTCAGTCCCGAGAGTCGAGTGTGGTATTCTGTGTTATCACGTTTGACAATATTGTCCAAGTACTATACTAGTACTAGCTACATGGCGTCGGCGACGAAGAACCGGTTTCCTCTCTCTCTGATTTAGTTGTTATTCCCACTGCTACCAGCGGGGAAGTTTATGTCGATGGGGAGATCGCATTTAAACTTTGAAGAGCATTTATACGCCATTTATAACAATTTAGGGGTGTTAAATTTAAAATGTGCGATACGCCTTTTAGGGTCCACTTCAGTACCGGTGTGATACGCCATCTAGGGTACATTTCAGGAAAGCTGCGATACGCCATTAAGTTTCCATTTCAGAAAAGGTGCGATACATACGCCATTTAGGGTCAATTTAATAATAATATTGTAAAGCGCTTAGAGATGATTATCAATCATATTACGTCATTTAGGGTCCATTTCAGAAGTGCAATACACCATTAGGGTCCATAAAAAAAGTGCGATACGCCATTAGGGTCCATACAGAAAAAGTGCGATACGCCATAAGGGTCCATTCAGAAATAGTGCGATACGCCATTTTTTGCCATTAGGGTCCTTTTCAGAAATAGTGCGATACGCCGTTTTTTGGCATTAGGGTCCTTTCCAGAGGTTGCTGGACACGGGTGGGTAGCATTATGCTCTAACTTTCAGAGATTATTCCTCTTAATCTCCTCAAGACTATGAAAGCAACATTTTGCTTGGGTTTCATTGCCCTTGAAGTGTTAAGAAACGGACGCATTTTGTTCTCACGACCATTTTTCAAGGGGAATGACAGAGTTGTTCGTTCTTTTGTTTTCAAGTTTATACCAGAGGTGCCGGTGCATGTTAGGCATGCACAGCTGCTGCCAGGCCGGCCCCAGCCGCGTTCCCTAGTGCCTAATGCGACGGTTGCAATGCTGAGGACATGAACTTGACTTATGATGAAAGCGAGAAATTGAGAGAACAGAACATGAGAGACAGTGGCGTAGCTACGGGGGGGCACGGGGGGGCACGTGCCCCCCCAATCGTTTGGCAAAAAAAAAAAAAAAAAAAAAATGACGACCCGACATGAAGCCAAATGTGTCTACAATGTATATCATTCATTATTATCACGTTTTATTTAATGTGTGATAATAATCATTATCAACGATAATAACCAAGAACATAACAGTCGTTCCTATATATAGGTAGTACTAGCAATAGCGCACCTATATCAGTTTGAAGAATCCTTCCAATATAGCGCCTTATGCAAATTTTCAGTCCCGTGCGCGAGGATCGACGCTCACCGCATTTCAGAAGACATAGAGCGCGTATAGGCCTAACAAACTTCCTAGCATGGTAAATCGTTTATCATACCAAGGGCCCTTTTAGGATCTTGAATCTGCCTCCCGCTTTTATAGATAATTTTGACGCCTTCATGCAGGCTATAACGGCGCATAGCTGCACTACGTAGTCCTAAATGTCTAGGTAAAGACAAACTTCTTTTACTAATTTCTTCACTCCAAATGCACCCGTTCCATTAATTCATGATGCATAATCTAGGCATATTGTTGATGATCATGATTGAAGGAGCACCAGTCATCTTCTCCAGAGTCGATATCTGCATCAGTTGAGCATAGGCCTACTGAAACTAATTCAAGGGACCCGAGCATAGCTATTTTCTTTTTAGTTTGAAAAGGACTGTAAATCTTAATTTTTGCCGCGCGCTTCGCGCGCATATTCTGAAATACTGATATATACGAAATTTATTAGACCCTCATCTATCATGTCTATAGCACACTATCATAGGAAAATATTGGTTCCATACTTATATACTTTATATTACGTGAAATTTCTGTCTTAGATGTGCACCAAATCGCACAATTTCAGGCCCCAAAATACGAACGCTCCCTACTGTGGGAGGGGGACACCCCCTCCCACACCCTCCCCCAATCGGTCGCTTCGCTTCCTCGCAATGTCTCCCCTCCACTTTTGCTTAGTTCCATTGGAGCTCAATGCCCTAGACTATATCGATGGCTCTATAGTATACAGGATCACGTGGATCCATCTCACGGGCTTAATCTTTCCTCGCTATTACCGTTTTAAAATACGTAACGAGTAGATTCACTATTATATACCATTTTAACACCCATGATTAAGACAATGATAAAGACAATAATGACCATACATCTACAGTGATATTTTAAACACCAATTTCAAAAATTTCAAAAAATTTTCAAAAAAAAAACACCCTCCCCCAAATAAATGTAGACAAGCATACGGCGTGAGGGTATTTGAGTCTGGTGTGTGTGTACACGTAGGTTTGATTGTGTGTGTATACTTTATCATGAGGGAAATTATTTCTTTAATTCAGTATTATCAAATTTCCTTCCAAGGTATGCACCAAATTGCATTATTTCAAGTAAAAATTTGCAAAAGCTCCCTACCGTGGGAGGGGGGACACCCCCTCCCATAAATAACTGAATTTATATTACCGTATCTCCGCCCTGTACATGATCCATTCTCGGACTTATTCACTGAGAAGCAGTGATATACCAGAAAAGTCAGTCAGTCAGTCAGTCATAGCAGTTTACAGTTCCAGTGCATGTTAGACAGTGTTTAGTCGTCGTACCTGTTATAGAGTTGTACCAGTTGCAGTATAGAGTATAGTTATGATAGTTATAGTGGTAAGAGTATAATACGCGGAAGAGAGCGGGTCGCCAGTATCACCAGCCCAGCTAGCGCCCAGAGCGTCCGGCTACAGCACCGCACGTCTGCCGTTCGTCGCGCGGGCCCGTCACAGCACGAGCGAGTGACGCGAGACAGCGGCTGCATCGTAGCATCGCCGGAGTATTACGCAATACGGGGACGATAGAGGTGAGAACGACCCGTTGTACAACAACGACGAGATCATGATCCCACACGTACGTACACAAATAGCTAATGAATATTCAGATTCGAAAACGACCAAACCTCTCCTAAAAAGCCAATCAAAGAAATGAAATTAGACAAAGCCTCTCTTTATGAAAGATCGGTTAAATAGCTAATGAATATTAACAAGCAAAAGAGCCATTCACAGAGACTGTCTCATGAAAAAAAAGTGGGGGAAAGGGACAAAAATCCGTGTAGAAAGTGAATGGGAAAAAAGGGTGTCAGAAATCGGGGGGTCACCTTTCGGAAAGACCCATTGTTACAGCAGATTGAGTCCATTGGCAAAATACCGGTCAAAGTAGTAGAACGCCAACTAGGGGTAAAGGGAATTATTTTTGGTGTTCCGTTAGAAATGTCGGAAGAAGAGATAAGAAATGAATTGAAGGGACAGAATGTCATTGGTGTTGTAAGAATGACAAAGAAAGGAACGACAAATGAAGTCAAAGACACGGATAAAGGCATTGTTGATAAAGAAAGGGTAGATTCAAACCGCATCTCAATGAAGAGTGTCATTTTGACTTTCAAGGGCTCAAATCTCCCAATAAATGTACATCTTTGTTATCAAGCCTTTCAGGTTCGACCGTTCATTCCCCCAAGCTATCCGATGCTATAGAGTGGTGAAGTGTGATGTCATAAATGATGTCATAAACATTTTGTTTTAGAATTTTGTAATTTGGACTTCATTTTCAGAAAGGGCATAACAAATAATGTCCAAATACCGAAAATTAAAGGAATAGGTTACGTATTGGCTGAGATATGTCCATCCGAATGATTTTTTTTGTCAATAGGCATCAGTGTTATAGTGCGCTGGTTCATAAATTTATGAACCAGTGCACTATAACACTGATTGCCCATTGAAGTAAAATTCACTCGGATGACGGGCATATCTCAGCCAATACGTAACCTATACCTTTGATATTTGGTATTTGGACATTATTTGTTATGCTCTTTCTGAAAATGAAGTCCAAATTTGAAAATTCTAAAAAAGTGTTTTTATGACATCATGGCTTCTGTACTCTATAAGTGTCAACGTTTTGGACATTCTATTCAACAATGTCGGCACAAAGAAAGATGTGTTAGGTGCGGGGAAGAGCACAATTTTGACTCGTGCCCCCAATAAAGAATTAAACGCCTAAGTGCGTAAATTGCGGGGGCACCCATTCGGCGGCCTATGGTGGCTGCCAAATTGCCAAAACCGCTCAAGCAAAAGGAAAGTAGAAAATAACATTTCGTATGCGCAAGCAACAAAGATTTACACTACAAAACCAAACGAGAAGGGTGCAGTAGCCCCTCCCTCGGAAAAACAATTTAGTAGTCGTGGTCACAAGAATGCTGCCGATAAAAGTAAGACATTAAATAATGTAGTGGGAGAATCAATCCCTTCAACAAGCAGTGCTGGAATACCAACATGTATACTTTTGGATAACGTAGCCACCCAATCCTCACTCACCTCCCGCACAAATGAAGTGCCAATAAAACAAAATCAGCAAAAGACTAAAAATAAAGGAGTGAAAAAGACTTTATTCCAAGAAGGAAACCCTCAAGATAAAAATAACATTACGATAGAGGATGGTGAAAAGTTCATCAATCTCATAATGACCTTGATTTCAGTATTCATTTAGGACAATAGCCAAATTGATGAGTTATATAATATTAATATGATTAAAGTTGCAGCCGAAAGGCTCCTACAAATTAAAGAGAAGGCATTCATAAATGATGAAATTAATTTATTATGTTGGCCGCACTCCATATTCTACAATGGAATGCCCAAGGTATGTTTGGGCACGGCCAAGAATTAGTGCATTTTTTGCATAATACTGAAATGACGTACCAGGCCATCTGTATACAAGAAACATGGTACGATGGAAATAGAATTTTGAATATTCCTCACTACCAGTGTTTATATAGGAACAGAAAAGAGCAATCTAGAGGAGGGTGTGCTATATATATTCATAATTCAATGGATTATGACGCATATGTATGCGATGAAGAGATGGAATTGCAAGAAATATCCCTATTTGTATGGGGGAAAAGGGTTACATTAGTTAATTTTATAATCCATGTAAGAAATTAGATGAACATATTTTGGATACAACCTTTTCTTATGCAAAACAGCGTGAGTATATAATTGTGGGTGATTTTAGTGCCCACAATACACTTTGGGGCAGCAACAAAAAAGATTATAATGGTAGACACATTGAAATGGCCTTGGTGAAGTATAATGCAATCATCATGAATACGGACTTTTCGATTTGTACGTTCACTAGTGGACTGGTACAGTGACGTCATTTTTTGAAGCAGTGCGCATGCGCATCTACGTGCCCGTCGTTCGTACCAGATATCTAATACGTGTACACCCCTGTTTTGCCGTCGGTCTAGATCTGTGACGACAAGCACTATTTGGCTACTAAAAACAACGTCATATATAGCTGTATATTTCTTGTTTCTCTGCTATGGTCTCTGTAAACAGGTTAACTGAACTATATGATTTAAATGAACTTGTCTATAAAGGTTACCTGTTTATAGCGTCCACTCTTCTTGTCTGCATTGGGTGGTCACTATACACAGGTTTTACTATATCTCATTTTAATTCTATGGAGTCTGTAAATAATAAGTCACCTGATTATAGCGCCCACTTCCATGCATTGTTTCATTTGGATGGTCACTATACACAGGTTTGACAGTACACTGTGTTATGAAATTTGTCTATAAAGGTCACCTGTTTATAGCGACCACATGTCTTGTTGCACTTGGGTGGTCACCATACAAAGTTTACTGTTTATGATTTTATGGAATAGGTCTATAAAGGGCACCTGTTTATTGCGGCAAATGTTCTTATTTTCCTTTGGTGGTCGTTATACACAGGTTTGACTGTAACAATATGTTGGCACCTGTCTATAAAGATCACTTGCAATTAAGTGTCAATTGTGTTGTTTCCATTGAGTGGTCACTATACAGAGGTTTGTCTTAATACGATTTTATAGAACCTGTCTATAAAGGTCACCTGCTTAGAGCGGCTATTTTTTTTTCTTCATTCCATCTGGTGGTCATTACACACAGGTTTGACTGTAAACAATATGTTGGCACCTGTCTATAAAGGTCACTTGCAATTAAGTGTCAATTGTATTGTTTCCATTGAGTGGTCACTATACAGAGGTTTGTCTTAATAAGATTTTATAGAACCTGTCTATAAAGGTCACCTGTTTAGAGCGGCCATTTTTTTCCATTCCATCTGGTGGTCATTACACACAGGTTTGACTGTAAACGATATTTCGAAACCTGTCTACAAAGGTCACCTGATAATAGCGGCCAATTTTCTTGTTTTCCTTTGGTGGTCTTTGTGTTAACTTTATAGATAGGGAGAACGAGGATTCAGATGGTTGCTGGGAACTCAAGCCAGTTGAGAAGGAGAAGGAGGATTCAGATGGTTGCAGGGAACTCAAGCCAGCTGAGAAGGAGAAGGAGGATTCAGATGGTTGCAGGGAACTCAAGCCAGCTGAGAAGGAGAAGGAGGATTCAGATGGTTGCAGGGAACTCAAGCCAGCTGAGAAGGAGAAGGAGGATTCAGATGGTTGCAGGGAACTCAAGCCAGCTGAGAAGGAGGACGATTCAGATGGACGCAGGGAACCCACACCAGAAGATATGTTTGATACACCGGTAAATAATGTTAGAAATCGATTTCTAAATCATAAATTGCAATTACGTCGATAATGGTTAGGATTTATTAAAGGGATAGATGAGTTTTGGTAAAGAGAGTAAAGTTTTGGTCAAACTGAATTTTAGTAACCACATCCTGCACCATTACATTACAAACTAATATGCTCGGAAGGAATACAAAATTATAAATGACTAAGTAAAAAGCCTGTTATCATTAAAAAAAGAGCCGTTAAAACTCAAGATGGCGCTCTCTAAACACTCATATATTGTACATGTGATGTTTTGTTGAAATAGTGATTAGATAAAGAGATAATCAACAACTATTTAAAAACCCCTTTTTTACATATTTTTAAAGAAGAAGCATTTAACAAAACAAATTCACGGCTGGTTCAAAATTATCAAATAATTGTGGGGCTCCACAATAATATAATGGTTATGTTCATGTACATTATATTTCAGCCATTTCTGAATCGATTTTGATCACATAAAGTTTATTCTGTCATTAACGTTGTATGCTCTTTCGAATTTGACACTCAGTTTTTCATTATCTCACAAAAAATATTTTGTGTAGTGCCCTCTATACCAAAACTCATCTATCCCTTTAACCCTAAAAAGGCCGGGCTATTTGAGGTCTTTCTACGGCCGGGGGGGGGGGGGGGGCATTATGGCCCCCCTTAAGATCTCGGCCGCGAAGCGGCTGATCGCCGTGAAAATTTGCACGCATGATAAGTGAAGTGTATAGTATACAAATTATGCGCAGGTATGAGTGGGTCGGTAGGAATTGTTTGCACAAGGTAACTATGGAACTGTTAAACCCACGAGGCGAAGCCGAGTGGGTTTAGACTAGTTTCCATAGTTACCGCGTGCAAACAATTCCACCGACCCACGAAATAAACTTGCGCATCATCTGTTTTATAGAATGGGCATTGTTACGCCCCCCAAAAAGTCTAAAAATTAAAAATTAGAAAAATTACCGGATGCATGAAATAATTTTACCGCACGCATGACATTTTTTACCGGACGCATGATTTTTTTACCGGACGCATGAAATTTTTTACCGGACGCATGAAATTTTTACCGGACGCATGATTTTTTTACCGGACGCATGACTTTTCATGCATCCAGTACAATTAATTGTCTGCACAAATGTTGCTCTCAACCAATCAGATTGCAGGGATTTATCAACCCATTCTATAAAATACAATGGTAATTTTAATTTTTGGAAAAATACATTAATTTGCATATTTATGGTAATTTATGCAAATAAGGTCATAAAATTCATATTTTTACCCATAAATCATGTATTCTTCATAATTAAACATTGGTTTTCGCTACATATATTCTTTAGAGCATTTGGAATGATAATACGACAACAAAATTAGGAAGAGCCAGGTTCTTCCTTATGTTTTCTATTGTTTTTATAATTTCTTATGTATTTCTTTGTTTTTTTTACTTATGTATTTTATTGCTTTTGTTGTTTATTTTATTTCTAACTATAATTCAACTATTTTGAACACCAAAAGAAACATATAAAATGTAAACAAGACCAAATAACCAATGATATACCTCTTTTTACGAAAACTGATATTTCCATATTAAGAGGAGGGCCAAAGTGGAAAAAAGTGACTTTAGGTTGCCAGATCTCCACAACAAGTTTAAACCCATTTTAATTGCAAGTATTTTTAATGAGACAAAATAATTCAGAGGTCTACCTCAAAAAAAATGTTGCGAACACCTCCAAATCCAAGATGGCGTCCAAAAAAGCAGCCGTTTTGTCTTGCTATAGATAATTGGCGAGATTTCCCAAACGACACCTCAAATCAGCATTATTCTGCAGTCATATTAAAGACAATAACATTTCCTATAATCTGATACCAAACACCGTGGGGTTCAGGATATGTAACACGGTCATTTTTATCCCCAAACTCAAATTTTAGGCATTTTTTCCTAAAAATATAAAAAAAAATCCAAGACGTCATCTCTGCTCATGGTGTTTCCTGTATGTGTTTATACGGACGACACCCAGCTGTATCTTTGACCTTTGTACCTTTGACCCTGCAGATTCCGCAACTGCTGTCTCGAAGATTGAAGCCTGCATTCATGATGTTAAATCATGGGCTGTACAGAATAAACTCGTCCTTAATGACTCTAAGACTGAAATAATTTACTTTAGCTCCCGTTTTGCTCGACATGATCCAACTCCGACATTTACAATTGGCACATCTCACATTGTACCCTCTTTAGTTGCCAAAAATGTAGGAGTGTCTATGGATTCTGCATTGAATATGACACATCAAATTGATTATGTTTGTAAAATTGCCCTTATAGCTGTTAGAAAAATTCGCCGTTATCTTGATTATAATACATGTACTACGATTCGGCTAGTTCATGCACTAATTACCTCACGACTTGACTCTTGTAACTCCCTACTTTATGGACTTCCTGATAAGAATCTCACAAAACTGCAACGTGTACAAAATACTGCTGCTCGCCTTGTTTCTTGTGTTTCCCGCTCTCACCACATTACACCAATCTTACACAATCTTCACTGGCTCCCTATCAACTTTCGTATCATCTACAAAATCCTTCTCATTACTTTCAAAGCCTATCATGGCCTCGCTCCTACCCACTTAACAGATCTAATCCACCACTACACTCCTACTCGAACATTACGATCATCTACTCAGTCACTTCTGGAATGCACACAACGAATTACCTCAAAATACTATGGTGAAAGATCATTTTCTTACGCCGCTTCTTTCTTGTGGAACAATCTACCCCTCAACATTCGCACTTCACACAATGTAGATACTTTCAAATCAAGATTAAAAACTCATTTGTTTAAGTTAGCCTTTCCTGATAGTTAATTTTGTTTATATATATAAATATGTATGTTTATACTCTAAAGATTTAGTTTTTGTTAATTGTGTTAATTTGTATGTAAATATGTTTAGCGCATTAGAGGCTCTTTGTAATATGCGCTATATAAATGTCTATTATTATTATTATTATTATTATTGTATTAGCAGTTGAATTAATACTTTTCAGAAAACTGTCCAATTATATCAGCAATACTCTCCGAAAATTTCAAGTGTGTACCGTATCTGAACAAAAAGTTATAGTTCTTGGAAGTCAGCATTTGATATCGACAAAACGGGTAGTTTTGCATGATTTCTCATGCTGTACAGGGTGTCTCAAAAATGTGTAATCTTAAATATAGGATTTGTATACCAAATAAATGCGTCAATCTCGGGCATCTTCAATTCCAGTTATGAACACATCAGCAAAACCACCATTTTCTGTATGATGATGAATATTCCACCATCATTATGAAATCCGCGTAGATGTTGTGTCTGTCTTGTATTTGTTTAACTGCATTTATCATAAATCAAGCGCTAAAATGAACTTATTTCCACTCCACATGGAGCATTCCAGTCAGCTGCATACTGATGCGCATGCCATGCATATTGCGAATTCGAATCAGACTGGGTTTCCATGATGTGTTTAAAACATTGTCAAGATCATGTTCATTATCTTATATACCAAATCAACAAATTTTTATTTAAACAAAATTAAAAGTAGCAGGTAAAGGGTGTTATTTCACATGTGATTTGTTTTCCTCCATGTTCACGCGAAAATTAGTGTGCATAATGCGGCTTGTAGTAGCCAGATATATGATTTATTGCATTTCTATTGTTGTTGTTACTATGGTTACAAATGTACACGGTGGTACAACAAGTTACTCTACGATAAACATAATAGCCTATTCAAAGTTTTCTTCGAACCTTGAAAACGAATTTGCATGTAGTCTATGTAACTGTGGTTTTCCGAATAATAATCATGTTAAAAACATAATTATCCAGATATGGTCGGTCCAATTGTAAAAGACGCGCGCCTCCCATTCGAATATGCTAGTTAGTGCACTTTGCACAATGGATTTATTACATGCAGTGAAATTACCGATACACTATTTTCGTGTATTGCAAACCGATGGCAGCATATTCATGACATAAAAAGAATACAACTGAAGGTTTTGTTGAAAACTGGTATAAACAATATGTCATTTTTTAGGAGTATTTCTTGAATAAAGCCCGTAAACAAGAATGAAATTTAATGGGGCACCCTGTATAGTGTTCCAAATCGTACAAAATTGCTGTATTTGTCGATATCAAATGCTGACTTCAAGTCATTATAACTTTTTGTTTAGATACTGTACACACTTGGAATTTTCACAGAGTATTGCTGATATAACTGGGCAGTTTTCTGAAAAGTATTAATTCAACCCTCAGTGTAAATATTGATTTATGCCGAATTATGTAAATCAATAATTTCATATTGTTGGGAAAAAATGCCTGAAATTAGAGTTTGGGGCTAAAAATGACTGTGTTACATATCCTGAAACCCATGGTATTTTGTATCAGATTATAGGAAATTTGATTGTCTTTAATATGACTGCAAAATGATGCTGATTTCAGGTGTCGTTTGGGAAATTTCGCCAATTATCTATAGCAAGTCAAAACCATCTTGGATTTGGAGGTGTTCGCAACAAATTTTTTGAGGTAGACCTCTGAATTAATTTGTCTCATTAGAAATACTTGCAAATAAAATTGGTTTAAACTTGTTGTGGAGATCTGGCAACCTAAGTCCTTAATGAAGCCACTTTTTCGACTTTGGCCTCCCCTTATATGTTTTGTACACAAATCACGAAATTGAGCGATTTTCGGGCTGACATGCATAGACAAAAGGTCACGTGACTTCGTAACGGTAGGTCCGATTTTCAAAACTTTTGTTTTAAAATAAGCGCAAACCCAAAAGAAAAAAGTCACCAAGCAGCGGCGCGTTATCTTACCGCGTTTTGGAGCAATCGAACAAATCGCGGAGGGGTGGGGGGGGGGGGGGGGATTATGGCCCCCCGGCCTTATTAGGGTTAAGAGCGTATTAGCTTATTTTTAATAGACCCTGTATTTCCACATTACAATTCATGACAACAATCATTTTGAAGCATATAATAATACAAACTGACACAAATGCAGCATGAATGAAATTCTGTAATGTTGTTCTTGCTCCTCTTCACGAAGTCTGTTCAATGTTTTATAAAATAGTGACTATAATCATACTTCATTAACTCATCAAATAATCATGTTTTGTTGGTGATATTTTTTTCGATCAACCGACGTCCCCCAGACCAAGGAGTTACCATCGATGGAGTCACAACTGTCACTAATCCCTGTCTTTATTCTAAAGGCGAACAAAAGGAGAAGTGGGGCTTTGCGGTTTATTTGAAGTTCGATCTTCAATGCCGCCGAGTGAAACCAACGACTTGCTAATTAATTCCTGACGATTTTTTAATTTCATGATAATTCAACGAATTTTCATTTATTTGTGACTATTGCATGATTAGTAGTAGACTTGATGAACGCGTCGTCAAATAGAGATGTAATTGTAATAATTTCCTACATGAATTGAGAAAAAATCCAGATATATCTTGAATTAATATGATTCTTTGAAGCATTGTTTATCCACTTTCGATCATTTTCGACAAATTGACATCAACACAAAATAATCTTGAGATATCACTCTAATTGATAAGATACGTCGCAATAGTGCCAACGCATGCCAACTACGTTAATTTTCATCATGAATATTTCAATTTCCACACATTTGTTTTATTTCGCGCGCATTTGCTATCTATAATAAAGAAGTACTCGAATTAGTTGAGTTCGGGTTTGCGAAAAGTTATTATAATAACAAAGCACACCTCTCTTTGAAATGTCCCAATGCGTATGTAATCAACCGAAACTTCTTTGTGTTTCCACCTGCAAGTTAAGTTCAGGTCCCATTCAAATGAGCACATTCACTGCATAGTTTACTGTGGCGGCATCGAACATCTAGTAAAGGATTTCAATCTGTTGTGACTCCATCTATATAATAGCTCTTTGCCCAGACAATCATACACGCCCTCCGCGACGGTGATGTGAACCAGGTCCGGGAACTTCTAGAAAGCAACGACAATGAAAGCTGCTGTCCATTGAAGACCTTGAAAGAGATCTACGAGAGCGGGGTTTGTTTGTTTGATTGTTTTGGGGTTTTCCGTATACAAATCAATAATAGCGTCTTTTCGCTCTGCGACGGGAGTGCGGCTACGGGGGATTTAAATTAGCTTTGATCGTCCCCGTACTCTGGCTACCGTCGCGATCTATTTGCAGTTTCGCAATTCTGAATACGCGGGAGTTTCACTCGTTCCATTTATCATGCATGTTGTACTAAAAGCATACCGTATAGGCAGTACAAATCACAACATACTGTGCATGCAGCGCGTGTGTACGAATCAGTGCATGAAACACGTGAGGCAGCGAGCCTCGCCGTCCAAGCGCTCTGATTGGCTGATCACGTACCCGCGTAGCGGCTCTACGCCCGACGTTAATTCGGCGAACTACCGTCCTAGGTTTGGCCGCTACGGGGAAAATTTCGCTCTGAGTGCGACCCCCCGCTAAGATTAGCGTTGTAGCCATAGTCCCGTCGCCGAGCGAAAAGACGCTATTAAAGAGATAGTTCAGTTTGGGTATAGAGGGCGCATGTACGAAATAATTTTTTTGTGAGATAATGAAAACATTTTGAAATAAAATTTTGAAATAAAATTTGAAAGAGGTTACAATTTTAATTACAGAATAAACTTTATTTGATAAAAATCGGTTCAGAAGCAGCTGAAATATCAATAAATATATCCGATCGGAATAAATCTGGGGCCCAGATTTATTCGATGATTTTTTGTTTTAATTTAAAAAATGCTTACATTTTTTTTTTCATTTCAAAAGAGGTTTTTAAATAGTTGTTGATGATCTCTCTATTTAATCATTATTTCAACAAAACCTTGAAACCAAGGGCGTCGATTTCTTCCCGCCATTGGTGGGGGGGGGGGGGGGGGGGGATGATACGTCATTTTTACCATCTCTTTGACCATGCACGGGTTTTTATGATAGGGGTCCCAAAAGCTTTGAATTTAGCTGTTTAGAAATTGGAAGATTATTAATTGCACATTGCAAGCATCATGTTATGAGGTGGGCTTTGTCCAAGATGAACTTTAGCCTGATAGATACATAGATTGCAAGCATTCTGATGTAACCCTGAATATAATCAGTCAAGGGATACCCACATTGGGAAGCTTATTGGGGGTCCAGGGGGCGGAGCCCCCGGAAGCTTTGGGATTTGTAATATCCAGATATAAAGATGTTGTCTATAATAAAATATACAGTTAACTATTCTTTAGTTAGTTAGCTTTTGATTTAGCTGTTTAGAAATTGGAAGATTATTAAGTGCATATTGCAAGCATCATGTTATGAGGAGGGCTTTGTCCAAGTATGGATGAACTTTAGCCTGATAGATACATAGATTGCAATCATCCTGATGGAACCCTGAATAAAATAAGTCAAGGGATACCCACATTGGGAAGCTTATTGGGGGTCCAGGGGGCGGAGCCCCCGGAAGCTTTGGAATTTGTAATATCCAGAAATAAAGATGTCTATATATGTCTATATAGGAAATACAGTTAACTATTGAATAGTTAGCTCAATTTTAGTGAGCGAAGCGCCGACGCACAGTGGGCCAGAATCGCTTGAAAGTGTGCCAAGAGAGAAGTCCTGAATAAAACTATTCAATGAGTACAGGGCCGGGACTGGGTGAAATAACCTTAATGGGGGTTCTAGGGGGCGCAGCCCCCGGAAGATTTTGGATTTGGGCAGTTTAGCACTATCAAAAGTGGTACTATAGTAACAACTTTCACATTATGAATGAGAGGGGGCAATGCTCCTTTATTTCAATGTTATTATATATTTTTGAACCCCAAATATTGGGGGGGGGGGGGGGGGGGATAATAATACAGGCCAACCCCCCCACCTGAAATATTGGGGGGGGGGGGGGATATATCCCCCCATCCCCCCGTGATCGACGCCCATGGTTGAAACCAATGCTTTTTTTAGAGAGCGCCCTCTTATGTTTTAATGGCTCTTTTTGAATGATTACTGGCTTTTTACTTAGTCGCTTGTAATTTTCTATTCCTTTCGAGCATGGTGGAGTTATAACTATTAGTTTGTAATGTTATTGTGCAGGTTTTGGTTACTAAAGCTCAGCCTTACCAAAACTGTACTACCCCTTTAACACTAAACAAGAAGATTCAAATACAAAAATTGAATAATACAAGTCATATCAAAGTTAGCAAGAACAATATAGATACAGGGAGATTGCACAAAATACAATTGTGAAAATTACGGCTTGGGACCCATATTCAGCTGTAGAGCATTATGACCTGCAACTGGTCTTACATGGGGACCAGAGGAATTACGCATGTGAGAAAAATATATCAGGCCCCTGGGCCGCGTTTCATAAAACAACAATTGTACAACAATTGCAAAACTTTTTATGAAACAGGGCCCTAAACCGACGAATGAAAACAAAATTTAAAAAACATGCAGTGTATAGAACCACAATTATTACACACAGATACATAACCCTGCAAATCTAGCTAATTTAAATCAACAAGCCTTACGTATACGATGAACAAACACCGTCAACAATAATAAAGGGAAATTAATTGATAGTAATAACATCTAAACTCCTACCCTTGCCAGTATCTGAAAGTCAAGATAACTGTACCTCTCTGGACAAGCAGGAATGATACAACACAACAAAACAAACAAAAAACAAACAAACGGAGGCAACGTGAAACCTCACTTTGTGATAGAAGATGTGATTTTAAGTTTAATTTCAATTTTTGTTTGTATATATATTAAATATAGTCATTGTTATATTTAAAAATAATGTAACAACTATATTTAGATTTGAAGATAAATACAATTGGCATGTTCAATAATAAAAAAGTGACTGAATGCCCCCCCCCCAAAAAAAAATATTGTTTACCCTGTCCCACGGTTGCTTCGAATGTGCGAAATGGCAATTCTAAATTAACTATTGTATTCTTTTTTAGTATTTAGCTGTGTAAATAAAGAAAAAAAAGGGGCAGTATGAATTGAATTGTCGTTACATATATGATGAACTCCACCCTAGAAATGTGATGCTAGCTATTAAAAAAGGGTGAATGTGCGAAATCATGAGCGAAAATCTGAGCAAAAAAGGTGAAAGCGACAAACGTTAATTGCTATCGATCTGGACACCATTTGCGAGCTGTTACAATTGTAATGTGTGCAGGCAAATTTTAGAAAATTGGAATAGATTTATACTATTATTTGCATTTGTATAATAATGGTTCGTTTACGAATTCATGTCAAAGTAATGTGCCTTCATTATCCTTGTGTTCTTTAATTTTTAACAGATCGACGAAGATTCGCTTCTCCATGAGTTACTGAAGAAAAAGGTAATATTGAATACACAACATATGCTACTACTATTTCGTTGACTTCTCATAACGGCCGTTCCAACAAACATATATGAATTCAAAAACATAAATTCAATTAATGTAAATTCCTGTAGAAAGTTTTTTCTACTTTCGTGACATAAATGAAACCATATCGTACAAATGTATTTGGCGTGTGTGTGCGAGTATAATTTTGGTGGATGATAAGAATGTAAAGATATTTTAATCGTTACCCTCTTAATGTTTGTATTAAGCATACTTACAGGGTGGGGGCTTGTGGTTGAGGCACGTAGCCCCCCCACCCCCTCATAAACACAATATGATAACAATAATCATTATTATTGGTTATTTATATATATACCGCTGTATACAATTGAATATTCTGTGCCCCAACGTGTTCCTCACCCAAAATCATACTTGCAGTACCGTAGAAACAGGGTGCCCGTCCAGGGCGATAACACAATAAATTATTGATTGGTTTCCCTAATCTTCTTATGTCATTATCCCCCAACCCCGTTGGGGCGATCGATATGAGAACAAAAGAAAGTATTTATTGATTGACTTAATCCGATTATGCACAATAAGAAATAAAAGTTTACTTTTCCACCCCCCAAAGGTTTGTACAGTATCTACACCCCAAAGGTTGAAACCCTCTTTAAGGTTGAAAATTACACCCCCGAATGTAAACCCATGGAAGTAGTAGTCAAACAAACTCTTACTTCCATGGTAAACCTCAAGGGTTGAATATTTCTACCCCTCTATAGGCATGATAGGGTTGGCACCCCCGGGTGAGGGTGGATTTTTCAAACCCAAGTGTTGATAATTCTACCCCAAAGAGTTAAAAGTTAAACCTTGCAAGGTTTCCTTTACACCCAACAAAGGTTTATCTTTCAAAACAAGTGTTTATAAGTACACCTTTAAGAGTAAAAGTTAAACCTTGCAAGGTTTATTTTTCAACCCAAGTGTTTATATTATACCCTGCAAGCCCTTCAAGTTTAATTTTGCACCCTACTGCCCCATAAATGAGTTCAAATGTGAAACTTTTCAAGTGATCCATTTTTGTAACAACCCACAGAGTACAAACTTGCTCCCAGGTATGTACATATATTACTACATGCATAAGGTGAAAGACATGCGTCCATTCAATTATTCAAATGCTTAAACGATCACTGAAAATAAGATACAGTTTACATATATAAATGCATGAGGTATATCATTTTATTTATGGCAAAAATATTGAATTCAAACATGATAACAACTCTTTGTAATGAACTTATCTGCAGAAAATATTTTTCATTTCCAATACTCAAAACATGCATTGCAAACAAAACCTTTAGACGATAACTACATAAATTACATACAAAAGGACACATTACAGGAGTTTATTACTAGGCATAGAAATTTGCATTTACAAGCATACCTAGTTAAATTCTACACATGTGCGAAACGGTTTTAACCAGATAACGCTAATGTAGGTCCTTTCGATTCACCACTAAATTATTTAAATTGGAAAGGTTTTATTGAAAATAATATCAATCGCAGCCAAACTGCTGAATTACAGATATTTTACAAAATAAGATAATACATAATTAAAATAACAAAACATATTGACATGGAACTCCGTATGTGGACTATTACATATCGAACATTATATATATTATACAATGAAACACAAGAATATAGAGTATTACAATAATGGTTAACAGCTAACACTGAGGTGAAAAGCTGTAATAAATTACTAGGTTGACATGCAGTTTTTGTAAAATTTGATTACCATTAATATTTTATGTGTAAGTCTCAAAATTTGGTTTACATATTGTTTATAAAAAGGATAACTATTATAATGCAAATAAGTGGTCACATATGTGTATTCTATATTTCATCATCATTATTCATCAAAAAGAATGCAATTTGGGTGATTATGTTATATTAAAAATTTACAAAGAACTATGTAAATCCTAATGCTGTGGGTTACTTAAAAATAAAAACAACTAGTATGATAATAATATGATAATGATAATGATAATGCTGGTGATGTTCATCATTGCAACAGCGATAACGATGTTGATGGTGGACATTCGGATGATGACGATTATGATATTGATGACTACATTGAAGGTGAAGATGATAATTATGACGTTGACAATTATAATAGTATTGCTGATACATTGATGATGATGATGATGATTATGATGATGATGATGATGATGACGGTGACGATGATGACATTGATGATGGTGACGATGATGACATTGATGGTTATGATGATCATGGTAACGATGACGTTGCTGATCATACTGACTGCAGAGTATGAGAAAAAATACATGTACTGTATGTAAGTCTCGTTAAAAATACTCTATGTTAAAAATACTAACTATACATAATATAAACATGCGATTGCCGATATAAATATAAATACATTTCCTTCTTTAAATTGCTAACATTAAAAAATATGTTTCAAGAATATTCAACCTGCCAGGCTGAAGAAGTCTGTTTTGAAATTCGGTTTGTTTATTTATTTAACAATGAGTTCATAATTATATGCGGAAGTGTGCTATTTCTTTGTCTTGATGTGCGTAAATTGGGTAGAGTATAAGTTTGTCTTTGTCTAGTTTGATGGGTAGGTACAAAATGTTCGTCATAAGTGGTGTACATGGTTCCCAGGATAATCTGAGAACGGGGTTTCTGAATGCGTTCCAGGGCACGTCGCTGTTGCTTTGTGACCCCACCAGACCAAACTGGAGCGGCATACTCAAGAACGGGGCGGGGGATGGTGGTGTATATCGTTGTCAGATCATCGGCTGGTAGATTGTAGTGTTTCAGGCGTCTTAGGATGTAGAAGCGTGAGCTATAGATCGGCAGCCCAGAGGTATTGTGTGCATCGAAAAACGTACTGAATTCTGAACAAATGAATATTTAGAGGAGAATGTAACAAATCCAAAAATATGAGTCTCCCGGGGTGTGCCCGGGGATAAAGGGCTCCTTTGCGCCTCCAAAGTTTGGCCCCTGGGCATTGTCCGATGCTTCTATTTTTGCAAAAGTACCGTGTTTAACATCGCTCACTGCGGGGTCAGCGAATCCCACTACAATAGAACCACTCATGCGTATCTGGCGTACTTCGGAAAATTTTACTTTGGCTGATTTGAAAGACGAAATACACGTTGATGCATTGAGAATTCCACCCCAAACCTCTTGCAGCTTAACAAATATGTCTTACAGATTAAAGAGTACATATTGAAAGCACATTTGAATATGCCAAAGGCCATATAAATACATTTGAATGAACCCCATCACCAAAACAAGATCAAACAGGTCTTCCACTTACAAATGAATGTAAAAACATTAAATAAACACCCGTCTATAAATCTACAGGGATGAAAGCTAATATAAGATAATAGCCGAATGCAGAGGAACCAATATCTGAGCGCATGGCATAGCGACGGCGAGGGGGGGGGGGGGGGGGGGGGGGGGGGGGGGTGCATGGTGTACTTATTTAAAAAAAAAGTGGTGACAATATATAGAGAAATGTATCAAGTGTGCCCAAATTTGAAGTAAATGTGGTAATCTTATTGTATTATTATTATTTTTCGTATTGCTATAATTATTATTCTTATTATTAGTAAATCCAATCCTAAAGCTCCCCATCATTTCATCCATTGCCTATACATAAATACAATTATACAAGGTGAAATGTTCTCTCAAATCATTCTTCGAGTACTGCCCATGTTACGTTGTATAAGGGTAACAAGAAAAGTGACCACTGGGCAATTCCACGCCAAATGAGCCAAAAGTGGAAAAATCAAATGAGGATTATTTCTGATCTTGTTTATTTTTTCTGGATCATTTTTTCATAAATCATGATCACATAATGATATCTTTCAGTTTACATGATTACAAAAATATTGGGCGTCTCCTGATAGGAGAAACAGGCACCATACATGAACCCATACACATGGGACTACACAGTGCCTATTTCTAGATTTTCTTCATTGTTTGCATTCCTTTCTATTATTTTTCTGTTTTAAGGTACCAAATTGGATGATTAGATATCACAATATGTGTTCACATTAACATTTCAGTTTTTTGAGAGCCCTAAAGTATATTTTTAATGAATCAAAAACTCTGTCCTTCTTCTTGTAATTAATATACCAATAGACATATTTTTTTCAAATAAATGTTGTAATACTCTTTGAACATTAGGGATTTGACTATGAGCCAATATAACATGATAGCATTTGAAACTTCACAGAGATTGGATCATAACTAAATAACTTGAAAATCCATGTCCATTTTGCCGTCATTTCGTAACCGGCCTTATTAGTGTCCATATCTAATAAACGTAATGTAAAAAAAAAAAAAAAAATAAATAGGAAATCAAAGGTGTCCCACCAAGAGTCTCGGAAATGCTATTTACAATGATGAATCATAAGCAGGATCCTGGAATTATTTGATTAAATTTCAAAAATTGCGTCTGAATGTCCTTCCGTTACCGTGGAATTGCCCCACTGTAAACAGGTGGACACTATAGGTTTCCTCGGAACGATTTTCTCTATATCACTTTCTATTGGCCTCTACATGCAGCTTGGGTGCCAATACACACATATAGTTGCCCTATAAGTCTGATTTTGTGCAGCGATCGTTTTACCTCTACGTACGGAAATACAATTTCTATATAAAAGTGGAAGCTCCGTTTTTTTTAAAGATAACTTTGGCGAGTCAATTTTCAACATTCAGAGGCATCTGTAGGGTAATTTAACGGATCACATCTGTATCCAATAGGTATTCTGTAATCTGTAAGACATATTTGTTAAGTTGCAAGAGGTTTGGGGTGGAATCCTCAATGCATTAACGTGTATTTCGTCTTTAAAATCAGCCGAAGTAAAATTTTCCGAAGAACGCCAGATACGCATGAGTGGTTCTATTGTAGTGGGATTCGCTGACTCCGCAGTGAGCGATGTTAAACACGGTACATTCGCAAAAAATAGAAGCATCGGACAAAGGCCAGGGGCCAAACTTTGGAGGCGCAAATGAGCCCTTTATCCCCGGGTACACCCCGGGAGACTCATATTTTTGGATTTGTTACATTCTCCTCTAATATTTATATGTTCAGAAATCAGTACGCCTTTCGATGCACAGAAGACCGCTGGGCTGCCGGTCTATTAGCTTTCTTAATCATGGCATTGATGTGGGCATCTTATTTGAGGTCACATTGTATAACAAACACCCAGTAATTTGTTGCTGCTCGAGGAGGTGATAATCCAGTTGGAGCACGGTGTGGTTTGGATGAACGAGGGAGAAGCACACTTCCTAGGATTGAGACGCTTGTTGTTATCATCTGCCCAATTATCGGTTAACTGGTTGATTGGACAATAACGACTACAAGAACTACAGACCAGTTGCCAACCTCCCTTTCCTCTGCAAAGTCCTTGAAAAGGCTGTAGCGGCACAACTGAGGATCTACTTGGAGGAAAACAAATTTTGGTGCGTTTACAGTGGCGGGGCCTGGCCGCCCTTTCAATATCTTGTCGTAGTGGCGCTCTGCATGTAAACAAACACAGTAAACAAACCATTCTTTTGGAGGCACGCCGGGGTCACAGAACAAAGGCGCGTTATTTGCAATGAATTGTTTTCCCAATTTGGTACCGCATTTGGCCCTGCGTGCGTTTACAGTGAGAAAAAGCGGGGCCGAGACGCGTCTCGGCCGCGGCCGAGACTACCTCCAGAGCAGGGCCAAATGCGCGGCCACTTTTGGCCCCGCATTTGGCCTTTTGAGCGTTTACAGTGAAGAAAAGGCCGGGCCGAGACGCGTCTCGGCCCGGCCTTTTTTTCACTGTAAACGGGGTCCTAGTGAACTAGTAAGCTACTTTACATAGCATTGCCCCTAAAGGGTCAATCTGAGGACGGCCACTGAAACCACTTTCTATAACCTTGTCCTCATGCGTCAGTCTGTACAGGGGTGATGAACACAATTGGATAATGTTTACAAATGCGAATGTTAAACTGGAGCAAGGTTGAAGGGGGCGAAATGGGATCATGTCTACAATTGAAAGTGAATCGGGGATAAACAAGGAACGGGTCGGGTCAGCATGGTCAGTGTGCGTAGCAAGGTTAGGCAGGGGGGTCGATTCAACAGACGCTCATAA